>VXAL01013338.1:93455-159747 GCA_013399475.1 Chauna torquata | reverse complement strand
AAGGCGGGGAGGGGAGGGAGAGGAAGGCGAGGAGGGGAGGGAGAGGAAGGCGAGGAGGGGAGGGAGAGGAAGGTGAGGAGGGTGAGGAAGGAGAGGACAGGGTGAGGAGGGAGAGGACAGTGAAGAGAGGGCAAGGAAGGCCAGGAGGGCGAGGAGAGGAGGGAGAGGAAGGCGAGGAGGAAGAAGAAGGTGAGGAGAAAGAAGAAGGCGAGGAGGGAGAGGAAGGCGAGGCAGCAGCCACTCTCCAGGCTCCCTCCCCCCGGCAGGCAGCGGGGCGAGCAGCGGGCCGAGAGCACCCTCCTGTGGGTGCAAGCTCCGCTGCTGCCCCCTCCTCTCCTCGCTTTCCCTCCCAGCACAGGGCCCAGGCGCTCTCCCACCCTCGTGTTTCCGCAGTTTGGCAGCCTCTGCTGCTCTCCGCTCACCCCCAGCGCTTCCCTCCTGCCCCCCAGTTACCTCGGGAGAAGGAAGGACGTTTTCAGGTGTTCCTGGGGTCACTGCACGGGCTCTCTCCTGCCTGGGGCAAAGCCTGACCCACAGCTGTTTGCTCTCGGTGCAGACCTGGGCATGGGGGGACCAAGAGGGACCTCCCACTGTCCCAGGGCCACCCTGACCCTGAAGCCAGCTGGGGACTGAGAGCATTTATCCAGGCGCAGCAGGGAAAATGGCAACAAAACCTTGGTCTGCCCATGTACACCAGTATGGTAAGGCCAGTATCTCAGGGTGGTAACACAATACCATCATTGGGGGAGAAAAAAAAATTAATAAGGCCTTAACTCATACTAAATAGAATATTAAGGGATATACTGCTGGGAACAATCTGCACTGACCCCTGGACAAGCAACTGCACAAACTCTCAAGCCTTGTCCATCTCTAAAACATGGGATGCTCACAACCACCTCTGATTACAAGAGTCTTTATTGAGACATCTCTCCCTTCTTTGCCCAGCTACCTGAAATAACAGCATTGGCATCACACCATAACCTAATCGCTGGCCAGTTTTCCTTACTCAGATGCTTTCAAGTGAGCAGCCTCCACAAGGAAGGCAATGAGTTGGGATCTTCCCCAGCTGCACTGTCCTGATAGAGTTTTCTTTCCTTGAAATGCAAAAGATGGGGTAGAAGGACTCAGCAAATTCACATTCAGTCTGGTGTATCAAGGTCATGTCATCAGAGGCAACCCTGTAAAAGGACAAGGTCGTGCTGGTGTAGTTCAGGTAGAACTGTCCTACCAAACATGTTTTGAGGGGCATCTCTACGTCTCTGTGCCATGCAGAAAACCCTTTGCTGTTCCACAGGTTGCTCCAGGAGAAGTCATTACCCAAGATGCAGTGGTTGTGTTCTGAACCCATCCAGTCAATGCTTCTGTACATCACACTAATGTAAACGCCAGCCCTGGATATCTCAGCCTTGGAACAGTAGCAGCTAACGTGTAAACTCTTGTCAGACAGCACTTGGCACCAGTGTCCAAATCTTCCAGGATGATCAGGGTACGGCTGTTCCCAGGGAATACTGTTGGTCACTGTGGTTGTCTGGCTCTGGATCAAGCACTAAGGGACACATGTCTACAGAGGAATAGAGAACAGTGGGTTTGAAACATAAGAAAGCCTTCTTTACTGTGACAGTGATCAAATACTGGAAGAGGTTTCACATTAGAAAGGTTTTGGAATCTCCATCCTTGGAGGTATTCAAACCTAAGTGGACGTGGCCCCGAACAGCCTGCCCAGCTGACCTTTCCCTGAGTGGGGGGTTTGGACTTGTGACCTCCAGAGGTCCCTGCCCACTGCAGCAGTTCTGTGAAGTGGTTCACAGGACCCACCCAAGAGCATTCTCCATCCTGGTTACCTGACACAAGAGCTTTGTATTTAAAGTCTGTGCATAACCACAGGAGCATTTTCTGTGGCTGATGGAAGCTACGGTCATGCTAGGTTTCAGCCACGCACAATAAAACTAATTAACATGTAAAAAATCAAAGGCAAACTATGCAAGGCACTCTAGAAAATTAGTCTGAATTGATTTTTCAAGTGGATTAAGATAAGCCACGTTAAACTTCTTTGTACCATTTTAAACAGAATTATAATGACCATGACTGAGTCTAGTTCTCCTTAAATGAATGAAAGTAAACTGAATTCCTTGTAAGAGTCTCTTATCAAGGAGTTTAATCCATAAACCCTTATTTAATTTGGATTTTCTTTCCTAAGTGTCCTTATGAGTCTAAAGCATAGGCTCTGTCTGGTGTCAGTGGAAGAAGACAGACTCCTCACCACCACCAAAGGAGGGGTGTATCCATGACAGGTGAGACGGATTTCTCTCCATCTCTAGAAATCTCTTACCAACATCCACCTCCCCCTTCAGGGCAGGCCAGTAGTAAGCCCACCGAACCCAAGCCCTGCACTTGAGGAAATCACTCCCTGCCTTCGGTGCGGGGGGAGAGATGTGGCGGGTGTGTGGCACAACTGCAGACGCCAGCGCCTTGACCCGCAGCTCTCTTCAGCAATGAACGGTGTGAGAAGTGATTGCTGCCCCAGCACTGACCATGGGCCATGGCACCTGGGGCTCTCACATTACGGGGACAGGGGCAGTGGTCCCCACTTCTGCAGGACCCACTCCTCACGCTGCCCAGAGGATGCGGACCTGCTAGCCAGCGCCGCAGAGGTTTCATCCCAGCACGTTTGTGAGCACAAGCAGATGTGGGGCCTAATTCTGGTTTCACGTTGGGCAGCCCCACGTCAGCCTCTCCACACTTCGGGACACAAGGTGGGGCCAGGGTGCCCTGCGCAGCACCCCTGCTGCCTGCGCAGTGACCACAGCCCGTGGGGGGGACCAGAAGGGACTCCCCGGAGGGCTCTGGGAGCAGTTCACGCAGAGCCCGACAAGAAGCGAGGGCTGTGTGCCGGGGTGTGATCCCACACGATCTCGTGCCGCCTAGAGGCATTCGGGCTGCCTTGCAGGGCTGCCTCTGCGCATTTTTCTGAGAAATTACTCCTGCCTGAAAACAGGAGAGAGGCAGGCTCAGCATCCCATACACGCTGCAGGGCTGGTGCTCGAGCCCACATCTCTGCTGGCATTTGGGGTGCGAAGGGCTTCGGGGCTGACCCCAGCTAGCACAAGCCCTCCCCTTCATCGCAGCTGGCTCATGAGGCCAGGTAGTTTAACTTTGCTGAGGAAACCGGGCTGATATGTGTGAACCGGTGGGATTTACGGGGCTCAGTCACATTACTTCATGTGGGTACAAAGCCAGCCAGTTTATCTGACTGTTCATGAGGTTTCTACTGCAGGCTTAAAAGGAGCTGGGACAGGGACACCGATAAAGCCCAGGCTTCCCACACGCTAAATCATTCTCTGCTGACTGCCGCTGTTCATCATTTTGAAGAAAGACTAGGACAAAGCTCGAGGGGGGAATGGCTGGGGGAGGCAGAAAGGTCTTTCTTGCCCTCTGCTCTACGGTGGCATCTCAGTGGGAGCCAGCAGGCCTCCTGCTCTAGAAATGCCCTCCCATCTCCCTTTGATCACCCCACAACCTGCAGACACCTCATCACCACCCGTCACTAAAGCCAGGCAAGAAGCAGCACCGTCAGCTCAGAAAACATCTTGCGCTCACCAGCACTTTCCCATTCCCTGTCAAGACGAGATCTGACAATTTTCATCAGAAGATAAAACAGAGCCAGCTCCCAGCCTGACCCCGGGTGCCGCCTGGGAGGACTGGCGGGGCTGGTGGGCTCGGGCAGCGTCTCCAGCGCGGGGAGCTTGGCCCCTGCTGCTCACACGGCGAGTTCGTGCCCCTGTTGTCTGGCAGTTTCTCATTCTCTCCAGCTCTGACAAGAAGGTCTTTCGTAGACTTGAAACACGTTCTCAAGGAAAGTTTTATCAGGACCGGGACGTTCTTCTGACAAATTCCAGTCTCAGCAAATCAGAAAAAAAAATCAGGACGTTCCTGGCCTGCTATGCTTGCTGTCACAGCAGCCAGCATAGTGCTGCAGATCTGAACCGATGATGTTATCGCAGAGAAAGGGTGCTTACGGTGGGCTCTAGCCTGCATGCAGACTTGGGAGCCCTTGTGTTTTCCACTCGGGGAGCACTGAGCTGTCTATAGGCATGCACATGCCCACAGGTGCAGCTTTGCAAAAACAAATACAGGCAGGTGTAAGGCTGTCTCACCTTCCTTTGCAAAATCCTGTAGTTTTTCATTATACGGTGTTTGGAGAAGCTGCTTTAAGGGATCCGTTGGCTCTGTGGTGACTCCAGGCAGGTTGTCCTTCAGCCCAGTGCAAACGCTGGGATGCGCATCCACCCCGGAGCTCTTCCTGAATTCACAGTACTCCTAGCCACAAAATAAACTCCTGTTAACATCCATGTTTATCAACGTAGTGGAGCTATATGCAAAATCCCAATGGAGTTCAAAAGCAGAAGGAAAACAAAAACCCTTCATGATGTACTGGAAATCCCAGCTTCTACTTTCTGACACCTCTGGGGAGCAAACAGGCCACAAGTGGAAGATTCGGCCATTTTAGGCCCTGGTGTTGGGGCAGATTACTGCACGTCAGAGGCATTTTGCAGGTGGTCAAGGCACACTGCGGTGCTCGGGGCCTGTGCCGCTCCCCCAGCTCCCCATCCCTCCAGCCACTGCGGTGGGAGGCACCCCAGACCACCTTAGTTTTAAGAAGAGGCACCTGTTGGAGACAGCAGCCATTTTCTCCAGCTTGAGCTTGTTCTCCTTGATGAGGGCTCACTCATGCTCCAAAAAGACCTTTATCCCACTGAGGTCGTTCATGGCCACGTGCTTCTCCTCCTGAAGGGCCGCTGCATCCCACGGGCTGCTCTCACCACCTCCAGCAGCAGCCTGAAGTGCCCGTGTGTTACAGGGCCACCTGAAAGCCAAATCCATGCAGGGTAAGAGCTCAGCCCAGCACATCTTGGCTCTTTAATTCATGCCAGAGCATCTCACGCTGGCTTTGTCCTTCAAATGTCAACCAAACCTGTGGATTTTAGACCAGTTCATTCCTAGCTGCCTTGGCTTTGATGGACAGACTGAACCACAAGAAATCACCCAGTCAATGCCTGCTACAAGTTTCTCCTGAAACCTCATCCTAATCTGAAATCTCCCTTGCCATGGACCAAACCCTGTTCTCCTCCTCCACCAGGAGCTCTGCCTGATGCCCCCCAGGAGCCACCTGACAGACACTGGGCAGAAATGGGACTACCATCATTGTACAGGGAGATCGACAGCGACCTGGGAACAAACGCAGCTCCGTGCTGCTTTCCCGTGGTAGACTGGGTGTTATTCTGCAGTTTGAGAATTGCTTTCTGAAGAGACTTTGGCTTCCAGTCGTACACCAGGTGGGTCTGAAGAAGTTCACCCTGTGAATGATCCAGAGCCATCCCTGAGCCACCTTCTCTGGGGTCAGAAGAGGAAAATCCCCAAGCCCTGCGGTGGGTGTCAGATGCCCAGAGCTGGAGTGGAGTCCTCTCCAGCAGGGAGGATCAGGTCACATCTAGCTTGGACAACTGCGCCTTTTGATCAGCACCAGAAGACATCACCCCATATTGTCTCTCAAAGCCTGAGCAAGCCCTCTGCCAGCAGCAGAAGATAAAACTTTTGTTACCGAGTGAACACAGGCAATGTGCCTGTAGGAATGCAATCACTGCTGGGAGAGCCCTGAAAAACAGCCTGGAAAGATCCAAACCCACCTTCCAGACTACAAACTGGACAGGGATGGAGGAAGAGCTGCTGAGCAGCCAGGATCCGGCCCCAGGGACAGATGCTGCAGCCCAGCTCTGTGAAGCTGCTCCGGAACATCTCAGGCTGGGTGCCCAAAACCAGGCGAGAGGGCTCCCTGCATGGGCAGGGTCCCTCTGGAGCTCTGGCCTCGCACCTCCTGATCCCCGCACAGCAGCAGAGCTCTCAGGGCCAGCAGCGCAGCGCGGGAGGCCCTCTGCACGGCACCAGCACCCAGCACCTGCACAGCACCAAAGGGTTTACTATTAAGCTGTCCACACCCACACCAGCAACAGGCACTTGTTTGGGAACCGAGCCCTCCTCCTCCCAGGGGGAGAAAGCAAAAACATGCAGAGAAAGCAGAGTTTGTCATTTTTCAAACCTCACTCTTTCCTACTTACCTATCAAACCTGCTTCCAGAGTTAAACCTAAATACGTTTATTCTTCACTTACGTGGGCTGTTCATGAGCAGGTTTCTGGTTATAGCGTGGTGGAACTGTGGCTCGGCAGCTCGGAGTCCTCACAGCTCCCCAAGGCAGCACGGAGATGCTCCGGGCAGGATGTCTCCACCTCCTCCGCCAAGCAGGAATCACAGCAGATCTCGTCCTCCTTGCTCTCCCAAGCACAGTGCAAATCCAAGCGCACCAGCTGCTTCCCCCTCACACCGACCACGTCCTCCGGCCAGCTTTGTCCCCAGGGCAGGCGCTGCTCTCGTGGCCAGTGCCGCAGGGATGGGACGCTCCAGCCCCAGGTATCCTGGGGAGGCATTTCCTAACCTCACCCGAAGCTGTTGCCTCCTCGCTGTGCTGTAATCCTGGAGGAAAGCAGAGCAGCACCTGAGCTCCTCCAGCCATGCTGTGGCTTAACTCTTCCAGTTCTCAACGCGGCGGGGCGGCTCTACGAGGCATCCACCTCCGGAGCCGCCGCAGCCTTCCCACTCCCACCTCTGTCACTGTGCTTCCACCTGAGCAGCTGGAGCATTTTTCTCCTGTTTTAACCTCATATAGAAAGTAGGAAACTTAAGGGAATGGTGGCTGGAAAGTACCAACATAGGGGAAAGAAACCCTGCCCTTTTCTACGGTTTTTCTTTTTGGCAAAGATGATGTTCAGCAAACATACATTTTGGCAAAAGTTCTGTTTTCAAGCACAGTTCGTTCCAGCCGTGCAGAAGGTGGTTTTACTGGCCCTCACACGGCTGACACCCTCACCAGCACAGCACCCACAGATGGGGCTGGCCGAACACCCTGACGTGCTCCTCATCCAGGCAGCCCTGGGCTGGGGACGGCCGCAGTGAGGTCTGAGGAAGAAGTGAGGTTTGCCCAATAAGCGCAGTTAATGCTTTTGTTTTATTTTGGAAACCTTGGCTGGCTGCAGCTGAAAGCAAGAGGCAGGTGATTTCAACTGCTGAAGGAAATCACGCCCCACTCAGAGGGCGTTTTCCTGCATAAACGGCTGGGGAAAAAAAGGTCTCCCTACTTTTTTTAAAGCCAAGTGCTTCCATCTCCCAGGGCAGTGATCCCACGCAGCGATGTGTTTCATTTCCTATCCCATGCTCAACGCATCAACCCAACCTGAGCAGGGACTTGCTGCCCACCTGAATTTCTGCAGCAATCATTTTGTCTCTCCAAAAGCCAAAGCCGAGCAAAACTGGTTCTTCTGCAAGCTCAAGCAGCTGGGGAAGAGAGAAAATATGCTGATTAGCATCTCTGATGGCTTCGGGATAAAGTTATATCTGATCTTTTCCCTGAGACAAAATATTTCGGTTATTTTCTCTCCTCAGCAATTGTACATTAAAATAAAAGTTAATGAGACCAGGATTAAATGCCCTCAGGAAGGGGAAATAAACCTTGACTTCTGGCAAGATTTGAGAGAGCTTTTGCAAAATAAAGTCATGTGAACAGAGGTGTAAACGGTTCAGCATGAAATTTCCCACAACATTATTTTACCTTAAAGCACGTTTTACATGCAAGGACGCAGGAGCACTCAGCTGTCTCTGCTGAGGCCGCTGGACATCCCATGGAAGTTCTAGAAGGATTTGCTGAAACTGGACTGTAACGAGGGCCTGGCACAGGGCACCTACGGTCCATGGGTGCCATGCTCTGTGCCAGTGACTGCAGGGACAAGATCGGTTGGGACATAGGGAGGCCTCTGTTGGGGTCCCCTCTGCCCTTGGTAATGCGCTGGGGCATGGGGACAGGCGGCTTCCCCACCTCATCTGCAGCAATGGGCCGAGCTCACGCTGGGCGAGTCACTGAAGGAGCAGTAAGAGCCCCGCATGCCAAAACTGGGCTGCTGTCACGATGTCGGAGAAACGTGAAGAAATGAAAAAACAAACTACCAGGGAGGGAGATGAACAGAGGGCAATGCTAAGGTCGGCTGTCAGTCGGTGTTATCTGTCACCTCCAAACGTGTCATCTCTTCCAGCTCCTGGGTTCACTGCAGCACCAGGAACGGAGCCCCAGCCCCATGTCTGGGGCGTCACCAGCACCCCGCAGCACCCAGAACACTCTCACGCATTGAGTGAGAGGGCAAAGACACTGGGCAGGATGTAAGTTGACATTAATAAGCATTATTCACCAGCAGACATTAAAACCACGTCATTTTAACAAGAGAGCTCACTGATCTGAGATAACCTTTTGGAGACCAGACCAGCAGCTCTGACCAGGAGCAGAGTAAGCGGGAGAGCGCTCAGCCCAGGGAGCTGCTGCTGCCCTCCCACCCGGCACGGCCGCACCGCGCCGGGCCTGGCAGGGCTCCGGAGGAGGGCCCCGAGCAGAGGACACAGCTCCACGGCAGCACAGCAGCTCCTTATTCCCCCTGGCACCTCCACTGCCCATCGAAACAAGGTGCATCAGGCTTGAAGCAGCGTAATACCCCACTTCAAATTCATTCTCCTACTCCAGTTCGCATTAATTTCCAGCAGCTCTGCCTGAAAATATTCATCAGCATCAGTCTGCAGGCCCCCCCTTGCTGGTTGTCAGCTTTTCCCAGCATCCCGGCCACTTTGCCCGCAGCAGCTCTGCTTTCACGCTGTACTTGTGTTGGGACTGCTGTTTCTCCAAACCCAGCCGCTGCTGCTGAAGCTGAAAGTCCCCTGAAAGCGCGAGTTCTGGGGTTTGTGTGCCGGGGCCTGGAGATGGGGCTGCCCACGACCCCCCCCTCCAAGCCTTACAAAGGCAGCAAGCAGGGCGAGAAGAGGCGAGAGCAGGCAGTGCCACCGGTTATCCTGCTGGAAATGGCCAGACGTCCCCGGCTCCAGTGTTAGTTTTCCCTGCTCAGATACCTGAAGGAGCAGTGCATTTCCAAAGGCACTTTCTGCTGCAAACACGAAAGCCCATGGATCTCCCTGCCCTGGCAAACCCTGGGTTTTCCAGCGTGCTCAGGCTGCCCAGGAGGGGACGGGTCCCCCACAAAAGGGTGCTCCAGCCCCCCGCCAAGCTCAGCCCACACCCCAGGGCTCTGTGCAGGAACCAGAGGAAGATGCTGGTGCCTAGTAGGCCACGAACAGGGCAAGAAACGTTCCCATTTGTCCCATATCCAAATCTCCAACTCGGCACCCTGTGTTGCAGGTTTTCACACACTAGATGTCAGCAAAAGAATAAAAATGACGCGGAGGAGCCTTGCGGACCAGCATAAAACCGACAGCAATTTCCACTGTGCCACTAAAACTCACAGTTGTACAAACTGATGCCAGTAAGTTCATTTGCTGCAGCAATAACCAGACGGAGCAGTGGGTGGCAGGGAAACATCTCCCAGAGGAGACTGGGGGGCTCCAGGAGTCCCAGAGAGGGCAAAGTGCAAGCCTGGACTGCCCTGTCTGTGTCAGCAGAACCCTCAGACACTTCACAGACCAGCAAAACAACATTTGTTTTGCATATGCAGTATTGGTGGAAGTTTTGGGAGGGGGGAGCAGGGGAGGATATGCTGCTGGCCCAGCTTCTCTGGTACTGCTGATAAAAGCTACCCGCGCTGCTCCTGCTGGCATGTTTGAACCCAGGGCTTACGCAATGTGAACCTGGCCTGCAGGTACAGCCTGCCCCTTGCTCCACCTGCAAAATAACAAACTCCGCAGCACAAAACACCTTTCTGTATACCGGGAGAAACAGCCCTGTGCTATCAGCTTTTGTATCTTTAGTGTTGCAGCAATAAAACCAGACTGCAACCCATGCAGCGGAGGGCATTGATCCGCAAGACGAGCGGCCCCCAGGCTTTGCTTCCCTCCCTGAGCCAGGCTGTTACCCTCCCCGCAGCTTTTACTCGCTTTTTGGACTGAGAGCCGAGAGTCTGGGCTCTGTGCTGTCCTCTTTGTACAAGAGCAGGAGAACAGATCAATGAGCCATGGGAAAATGCCTGCCCCCAAAAATCTACCCTCACACCCTCCAGATTTGGAGCAATGGTCGTTGCTCTCGACTTTGGGCCACCTGCCCAGTCTGGGCAGCAAACAGCTTACAGCAAACCATGGAGCATCTTTGTGGGGTTTCTAAACCCAGAGGTGGGGTGCAGCCAAGGGGGGGTCTTCGTAGTCACACTGGTGCTTTTGGGTCCCCAGTGCTTTGGGGACTTCATGGTTTTCTTTCTAGACAACATTTCCAACCAAACTGGGATTTAGGGTAGAGACAGCCTTTCAAAGACATAGCAGCCCAACATCAACTTTGCTCTCCTCCTTCAACCTTAACTCCAGAAGATGTGGGCCGCTGCTCGGCCCCAGATCCCTCCTCCTCCCCTCTAATCCCCTGGGGACAGAAAGACTCTTGGATGGATACCTCTCCCAGGCAGTTGATCTCCCCTTTCCCAGGGTCTAGGGTTTCAGACCCTCCCCATCCGAGCCCAAGGTGTCTCCCTGCACGCTGACCCGGCAGGACACAGTTCAAAGCCTCCAACAGGAAAAACAGGAAAAGCTGCCCCGCTCTCCCCGTTGACATAGTTTCGGTCTAGTTCTTGGTGTCAAAGGAGGCATTCACCAACCCACCGCCCCGCGCCACTGTCCCACTCGGCAGATGCCGGGAGGCCCCGCAGGAGAACCAACGCGTCCAGGTGGGGCCAGGCTGGGACATCACCACCCTACCCTGCTCCAGGTTGCAAATCCCATCCTTTCATTGGGATGTACAGGGGGGAAATATTTCTGCTCCCCTCCATGACTCGGCACACCCCAGAGAGGCACTGGCACCCAGTAAGCAGGGTTTGCAGCCAGGAGCTGGTGGCTCAGCCCATGCAGGACAGCAACGGTTGGGGAGCACAGAGCCTCAACGTTGGTGGGGCCAAGGTGGCACTGGGAGCCCAGGCGCTGGGCACGTCCCTGGCACATGCATGGAGAGCACAGTCCCACCACCGCCAGCTGCTGGCTCTGGTGAGGGACAAGGAGGAACCCAAATTCAGCATCCTCCACTGTGCTCCAGCATGCAAGACACCACACTGCAGTTAGACAGAAGTTCAGAAACTCCTCATGAGAGAGGTCTGTCACCGCCCGGTGACAATGAGCACAATGGCTGCCCGGGTCTCTCCTTGTGGCATCCACGCTGCGTCTGTTAATCTCCTCCAGCCCAGCCCCAGCCTCAGGCCAAGGGGTGGGAGCAGGTTTCCATGAGACAGAAGCGGCTGCGTTTCCTGTTCAGCAGGTTCGTGGCCATGCTCATCTGCGGGGCATTAATTAGCTGGGGTGCAGGATGGAGCAGGGCAGTGCCCGGGGAGGGGACCTGGCCCATCTGTCATTGCTGGGTCATGTGGAAGAGCGACACAGTGGCCACCTGGAAGATGGCACAGTGGGTGTGGGGCTGAGCATCCCACGAGCGCGGGGTCAGCACAGCATCCCAGCCCACGCCATGCCCCCTGTGATGGCTTCCCATTAAAAGGTGTCCCAGTGACGCACCACTTGTCCCCTGAAGACCAGGAGCTCTGTCATCTCCACCACCTCACCAGGGACACAGGGGACAAGGAGCCCCCCCCAGCACCCTGCCAGGTCCCAGGATCTCTGAACCAAAGCCTTGGCCTTGTTAACACCCTCGCCAACAGATCCCAACCCCACTTCTAGTCCCTCACCTATCGATTCCCTCCAGCTGCTTCGCACGTGATTTACAAGAGGCATCGCAGATCTGAGCAGCATGGGCCTGGTTTGCACTAATGAGAGGGAGACAGATTGGAGCTGGTGCCACGCGGCCCATCTGCGGAGCAGGGCCATCAGGGCTGCCTTTGAAGAAGCTCATTCTGACTTTTGGCTTCCCAAAAATGCAACCGCAGAAAAGAATTTTTCTCTCCAGGCCTCATCTGGCAGGGTCCTCGCTCTGAGGTCTCAGCTTCCAGCATAAAAGCAAGAAATTCTTCCAGATCTATCTCCGTAACTCCCAGGGGCAGATGTCCCCTCTGGCTCCATCTGCCACCGCCCATCTCCCCACATGGCACCAATCCCACCTCCTGAACACTCCAGACGTTTTCTTGACTGCAGTTGCAGGAGATGCTCCAGATCCCTCTTTTGAATCTGTCAGCTCTTTCCCACAGCTCCTTCCTATTCCTTACACTGTCGTTTACTGGGTTTGTCACCAAATTCCTCCCCATCACACATGGATGCATGTTTCCTTTGGGTCACAGACATCTTATTGACAGCCTCCCTGTCCAAGCACATGCTCTCTCAGCACCCCAGCACCTCTGTCCTTCAGAAGCCACTTCAGCAGCATGTATCCCCCGGGGGCCTTGTGGCAACTCGCCATACATTGACGTAAGCCAGCACGTCCTTGGTGTTTGCAGATCAGTTGATCTGCCAGCTTCACAAACAGGTTGTAATGGTGCCCAAGTCATGCCCAGACCAACAAGGCTCCCGCCCAAGGATGCTATCAGCATATGAGCATCAGAGGCAGACAGTATTTCCCCCCCAGACACAGGATATCCAGCCCACCCAAAGCACTGGAGATATTTCTCCAGGGCTGATGGGACACAGAGCCATGGCGCGTATCCCAGGCCGAAGTCAGGGCAATGCTACATAAACATGCTGTTTTGGACTGCCTCAAACACCCTCTCCAGACCAAAGCAGCTGTGAACAAGGTGGGGACAGCAGGGACATGTTGGTCTGCTTTGTCCCACTCTGGGACAATGCACAGGCTGTCAGGAGAGAGAAACGGCCCTTTCCCCTCCCTCCCTCCACCTCGGGGCAAGGCAACAGTCACTTCCTAGTTTAACATGAAGCAGAGTTGGTAAATATAATGAAATCATAAAAAGAGGGGGAATCTTGCACGAAAAGCGCTGGAGACTCTCACGTGACTGTACTTTCCCCTCAGCTAAACTGACGTGAGCGGTGGATGGACTCCGATTCCCATGGGAACTCATCCACTCTCTGTTTATCCTGAATGCAATAAAAATGATATTAAAAATAGACTGTGGAGTAAAAGCAGCAGAAAATATTTGACACCTGATGCTATTCCTCTCCGTTGTCTGAAATCTAATAGCTGAGTTCTGGGAACAGGCATGTCAGTGCGATTACAGCTCAGACACTCCCAAACCTTGTCTCAAACAAGACCAAAACCCAATTACACTTCTAAAGGGCTGAACGGTTTCTGTTAGGCTGCTGGAGCAGCAGGCACGGTGCTGCCATCCCGCGCTGCACCCAGTCCCGCAATCCCAGCCACAGACGGGATCCATCTGCAGAGGGGGAACAGCAGCAATGGGAGAATAAAAAATGCCAAAAACCACGAGGCATTAAGATACCACAGTAGATGGCAACCTTATAAAAAAAACTAACTACTGCAGGAAGGGCTATTTTTGTAGTACCCAAATGCTGTCCAAACTACATAAAAAGAGGGAAAGCTGTCACTAGAGGCCATTTGAGCTGCAGTGCCACGTGCAGTCCCGCGCTCTGACCGCGTGCCCAAGCTGCAAAACACAGGTGTGTTTACAGATCACCTTTCTGAGCAAGTTTTGAATTAACGCTGGGGTGATAAAAGGCAGCAGGCTTGGAAATCACTGCAAATCAAAGGTGTGGAGGGAGCGAGGTGCCAGCCCATCCCCGCTCTTAGCTTCTGCGTTCAGGTCCGGTCCAAAAGCCTTTTGCCACTTTGCCAGGCACCTCTGGCAGGGCAGCAGCTCCACTGCCACAGCAGCAAGCCCTCTTCAGTCATCATTCACTTTTACTCCTTTTTACAAGTTTTAGTAACGCTCCCATAAACAGGTTTTTAATGCAATCCTTTTCCCCTCACACGCTGCATGTTAAAGATTAGCAGAGGCATTTTATTGCAGGTAATAAAGAACCCTGATGTCAAATATTTTAACAAGCCAAGTGCTCCATGGGAAAAGCCCAACGGGCTCCAAATGCATTTCTGCTCTGCAGCCTCTGTCAGGGAAAGAGGGAAGAGATAAGCAGATTTCTGGGAAAATATCTCAGATTTTATCTGTTTTTGTGAAAAGAACACAATCATGGTGACCTCTCTCCACCCACATGGGCTGAGCAGGGCAGCAGCTCTCGGCCACACTCCCTGGCCAGGCATTTCCCAAGCTCGACGCAGAGCGAGCTGGTGCCCCTGTATCTCCATTGACTTGTGCAAGGGAGATGCCAGCTTTTAAGAAGAGTGAATTTAGGTTTAAGTCTTTTGGGAGCTGCAGCTTATTCTCCCCAGCACACCTTCCTAGACCTACCTGCAGCCAAGCAGGAACAAGCAACAGGTCGATGCTGCAACCACCGCAGGACCCACAGCACCTCCATGGCCGAGGTCCCCAGGGTGCTCTCACCTCAGCTGAGAGATGACAGTGAAAGCAAGCAGCCCTTGTAAAACATGGCAGAGAAAGTGCCACCCTCCCGGGGGGACCTCAGCCTCATGACGGCTTTGGAACGGAGCCTCTGCAGAGGGCACCTCAGGCTCCTGGTGGGCACACCGGGAGAAGCGGGGGCTTGGCAGCGCTGCCCACTGCTCTCTGCAGCCTCAGATTTTTACAATTTTTTCTGCTCGTTTGCACACCCAGAATCCCTAATGGGTACGACATGCAGAGCAGCGCTCGCTGAGCATCCCCCACCCACCCCAGCGCGGGAGGGAATGCACTGCCCAGCATCACGCCGGGCTTGCAGAGGAGCGCGGGCAGCCACACACCACCCCCGTGCAGGGCTCGGTGTCCACACCTCTGCTTGCTGCCAGAGTGTGGCCACAGCCTGAGAAACCAAGAGAGGACACGAGCATGCGAGAGCAGCCCATGCTGTCCACAGAGCGGCTGGCAAAACTATTTCTGCCCACAGATTGAAGCTGAAGAGCCTCATGTTGCTCTCCAGGAGCCCAAAAAGCCTTTTTCCCACTCCCCCCTTCACTAGGGAGGTGGGGTGGGGAAAGGGAGTGGGAAAGTCTTTGGACTTGGTGATCTTGAAGGTCTTTTCCAACCTGGATGATTCTCTGATTCTCTTTGCCCATCCCTCCCAGCCGTGGCTATGCTGTGTCCCCCATCCTGACCCACGCGCCCACGGTCGGTTTGCACCACTGGCCTGCAGCTGCACAAAGGGGCAGGGGAAGGAGCCCCGAGGAGCCGAATTTAAGCCTGCAAGCAAGTAATACTCCTGCTGATATTGCCTGCAAAACCAGGCCAGCCCAGGGCTGCAGGACGGGCTCGCAGAGACCCGCAGAGGCAGTGCTGCTCGTGGAGACCCTGGCTGTGCGCCTTCCTCCTGCGAGCCCCGCTGAAAGATGCAGAGCTCTCTCTTCACTTTCCCATGACTGGATTCCCCAGCAAGCAGCAGAAAACACACATTCTGACGGTAATTAATCTGACAAGAAGTCAGGAGACACTGATTAAGTGTCTTATATCACTGAGGATCACAGGTAATTGGAAAGATAAGCTCCTTTACAAAATTGGCACTGTGCATTTAGAAGAGATTAAGGGGGAGATAGCAACAGTTGTACTGGGATTCACAACGTCCCACGGCAGAGCCAGTACTGGTGGCTCCCCACCACTGCCACAGCACACCCAAACACGGGGCAGCCCGGTGTTTTGTTTGCAGCGCTCCCCTCGTGCCTTCAGCTGGCAGGCGGTTGAGCTGGGCCCGCTCCAAGCCACCTGCAAAGGGGAAAGGTGTTTTCAAAGCTCTTAATGCCCATCTCTGGCCCCAGCGAGGCAGGTGAACACAGTTATTCGGCTGCTGACCACACGCAGCAATGCTCCCCAGGAGCAATCCCTCTCGTCGTGACTCTCCAGCTGTGCCCCTTGGCTCTCCCTGCTCAGCAGATGGAAACACCTACCTGGTGGTGATCCAGCCCTGCGAGACAAGAACGGTCCTCTGGAGGGTTGTCTGTCCTTCCGGCCTAATTCAGGCACTTGTGCTAGTGCCATACATAGGCCTATGTATGCACATGGTTTGTAGACACGCAGCCAAGCTTCTTCAGGAAGAAGTCAGCAGCCACCAGTTTCTCTGCCATCTGAGTCCTGCACCACAGATCTCTACAGATGGCTCTGATTAAGCTGATTTCACCTGCTTTTCCACTTGATGCTGCATCAGAGAGGCTCTGAAGGCAGACACTGAAAAGTTGGGCTGTTCTACCACCTCTGGAGAGTGGCACAATCTTGGAAATGGAAGGAACAGTGTCCTTGAAGAGCAGGCCGTAGGTAAGGTAGCACTTGCATAATGAATGTGAGCAGAATACAACAAGCAACCCTCAAAGGAGCAGAAAATCAGAAAACTTTGCCAGGAAAAAGATTTTTCAGCAACCTGAGGGAGTTGCATCCTGGAAGACCATCACAAGCCAGGAGGGGAAGGCAGAAGCAGGAGAGCAGTGCTCTGCCAGAGCTCACTGCAAGACCCAGGGAGCTTGGCGGAGCCACAGCTGGAGCCCAGCTCCATCGCTGGACACCGCTGAGATCTCATTCTTCATCTCCAACCTAAAGTGCTTGAGACAACCGAGACACCACCGCCCACCAGTCCTGCTGGAGCAAATGGCCCTTATTGCACTGTAGAGGCCATCACTGTCTGTGGGACAGCTCATGAGGCCAAAAAGGACCTGTCCTGTTCAGACAAGCAAAGCATTGTTCTGTTCCTCGCTCACCTTTCTCATGTTTCCCTTCACTGGTACAAAGGCAGGATTTCCACACTCAATCCAAACCTGCTAAAATAAGCACCAGATGCATCATCTAGCTCCCAGCCACCCTCACTGAAACAGATCTTGCTGGTAAACTCTTACTAAACTTGTCAGAAGAAAAGATGCCTTCCAGATGGGCCTGGGAAGTGAGGGCTTGGGAATTTGAGCATTTTTTTGCATACACAAAATTCTGCAAAAAATATCAACACTGCCCTACTGTGCAGAGCCAGCCTCAGCCTCTGCAGCCCAGAGCTCTAGCACTGGGGCTTGGGCAATTTTCATTAACTAAGGTGGTTTCAAGGACCCAGTATCATCCAGTCTCCCACTGGTGCTATGCAGGGACATTTTTGTTTCCTTGCGATAAAGCTAGTGGCCAGATTGTTAATTGCCAGCAGATGGCAAGAGGAACAGCACACGAGCTTCCCACGCCACATCACTCCTTGTACTGAAGGGACTGGATCCAAGTGAGCTGCAGTTGGTGATGGTTTCCCCTGGCGGCCCAGTACCTCCAGGCTGCTGCCGCCCTCCCAGCCTGCTGGGTCCACCTGCAGCCAGCAGCGGCCGAGGACAGCCCTCGCCACGAGCCCAAGCGAGGTATAAATGTCCCATGTATTCGCTACGTCAGCTAGCATGATAACAGCATGAACATAATCTCTCCGAGACTCAGGCTGACACAAAATCCTGTAAGGTGTGCTGGGGTCAGACCCAGATCCACCCCATCTCAGCAAAACCCCTTACTGAATTTCAGACGTTCCCAATCCTCCAGTAGCCAGAGGGGGCTTCAGCATGCACTTAGACCTGCTGCTGGATTTCCATTCTGCTTTTCGCTGTATTTGATGGCTCGGTGTGCTCCCAGGTTCAGGAGGGTGCGTGATGCTTGAGTCATAGCTTGCAGCTACTGCAAGAAAATCCAGGCTCAGCTGCCCACCTGAGATTTAGTAGGCATTCTGCTTTTAGCTGCCAGCATGACTTACTTTTTGATCACTTTTCTAGCAGCAGTAGATGTATGACATAGGCAGTAAACCCTTTGCAGCTGCACATCATCCTTTAAGGACAGTTCACAAACCCATGAAGAATTTGCAGCCAGCATCCCACCACCTATCCCAGGGGCACGCATCATCTCTGGTTCAGCCTCATTTTAAGGAAGACTTTTCTTTTTTCTCTTAAACACAAAAAGCTGAACTTGGATTAGAGGTCAGAGGGGCTGGGCAATCACGTCAGGCTCTGCTGAGGTTAAACAGGCCAGCGAAAGTAGAGATATGTCTCCGAACAAGCCAGCTTGGGCTTTGGCTCCTTTTCTGAGCATGGAGGATAGCTACGGCTGGCTGGGGTTTTAAGACAGCTCCGTACACTGCAGCTACTGATGCCTGTTAATCAGTACGGGATAAGCTGGCCTCCCTGCAGGGGCCGTGAGGGGCTTCGTGATTGCAAAATTATTAAGGGCATTTGCTGTTTGGCACCGACTGGAGCAACCTGTCGATTTTCTTTGCTCGGGGCTACCAGGATCTCTCATTCTTTCTGACCCATGTCTGCAAAATGCGGAAATTGCCCAGGCAGTGGATGAGAAAGGCAAACCTTGGGAGGGATGTGCTGGGCTGGGAGGTACCCGCAGGCCCCATGCCCGAGGCTGCTGGATGAGCACGCCCGACTCCCCAGGCCACAGGGAAATCCATTTGCGTCCAATTCACCATTTCTCCCATCAACACCCCAAGTACAGGATGAGGGCCTGATCTAAAGCAGAAATGAATAAAGGAACTGCAGAGGGTTTTCTGAGTGTTACACTTGTACACCAGAAAGCTTTCAGGAACATAAATACCGTTTTCTTTCCTAAACATTTTATAGAAAATTCACAGTGAAAATTTCCCCATCATTCAGAGCAAGCAGGAGGTGAAGTCTCTTCCCTTGAGCACGCGCCTTTCCCTCTTCAGTGATGCCCTGAGGTGCAAAGCAGGGGCACCCGGCCCCATATACCTGTGCCCATGACGCGGTGCGGGTGACTGCTGTCACCCCTCCAGCAGGCGAGCAGGGGAAGCACGACATCCCCATGCCAGTCCTGGCCGGAGACGTGAGCTCGCTGGGTGAAATTTGGACTTCTCCCAGCAGCTCCACCAGCATCACAAGGAGGAAGAATCCACAGCATCTGCTAGGGTGTGAAGATGCGAGCCGCGGCCTCGCTGGGGAGGAGAGCGGCCAGCAGCACCCAGGCCTGGTGGCAGCAGTTGCTCCCCCCCTTTAAATCACAGGCTAATTTGTGTGTGCTGCAGGATGACCAAAGTGACTTTGAAGCTACCTGGAAAGGCAGAGCAAATCTTCCTGCTGGGCTGGGCTTTCTGAGCCCTGTTGTCTTCTCCATTTCATTCTGTTCTGCTGCTTGACTGCTTCAGGCCTGGGCCAGGCCTCCTGTCAGTGCAGGGCTTCCCCCCTTGAGGTTTTTTCTCCCCAGGTACCAAGATGGAGAGATCAACCAAACTGAAAAATCAATTAGAAACAGGTGTCAGCACCCTGCTGAGGGAGCCCAGTTCTCCCTGGCAGGGGCTCAGCCCCAGGAACCTGCAAAACCTGATGGCTGCCATCCCCAAAGGCATCTGCAGCAGCACCTGTGCCGGCAATGAGCTGAAGCACCCTGATGGCACCGCAGCCATGAGCTGGCACGGCTCTGATCCCAGCAGGGAGAGGCCAGAGGCAGCACAGACACAGCCCAGGGAAGCCCTCAGCACCTGCCCTGCATCCAGCACCGTCCTGGTTCGCTGGGATTTTCCGCGCCCTTCAAACAGGGGCAAGACAACCAGAGGGAACTGGCTTTTCTCCAGAAGACCCTGCACACCCAGCAGCCTCTCCAAAGGCACAGAGGCTCGGCTACATACCTGTTTTCTGGAAAAATACACCAAGAAAGCAGAAAGCTGTGAATTTGCCCAAGGATGCACAGAGCTCACAGGGTAGCAGGGCAGTGGAGTTGCCGCCCCGCTCCCAGCCCCTAGCACTGCTTTCTGCTCCCAGAGCCAGTGCGGGAAGGAGGAGGACGAAGTAACACATCAGAGACCTGACACCAGCGTGAGCGAGCACAAAGCAGTTTCCCTCTCTGCGAGCAGATTCCCTGGGGTTTTGCAAAACTCCTCCCAGAAATCAGAGTGGACCACTTTGATTTATCACAGCAGGAACTGCTTCTCCCTGCAGCCAGACCTGCTCTTGGTGCCACTGCCTGACCATGGCCAGGTAGGGATGGCACAAGGATCACGGAGTCGATGCGATTCGGCTGGTCCTTTTTCCCAACTCTACAGCCTCGTGCAATTTCCCCAAAAAGCTCTTTTCCAGGCTGGCCAGTAGATGGGGATGGAAGAGCAGCCAAGGTTTGGTGTGGGGGGACTGGGGTCCTCCAGCCTGGCTGCCTCCCGATGGCTGCCAGGGCTCAAGTGGCACTGGCTGCGGCGGTGGCAATGCCAGGAGCAGGACTGCAGTTAGCAGCTCTCAGCTGGGGCTGTGGGCTTATGTCCCTGTCCCTAGGGCAGTGAGGGTAGGTGATGAACCCTGAAACAGCTCTACCTGGGGTCTGTCTGTCCCCCGTTTCTCTGACGGTCCAGGGCAGGAGGAGGAGGACGAAGTAACACATCCCCACTGCCCGCAGGGGACGCAGGGGACCAAGAGGGCAGGTCTGAGATCTCATCCTGCCACAGCACCCCTACCCAATGAAAAGAACGTGGCCAAGTGTGGTCTCTTCCTGCAAAACGAACCCCAAAAGCCTACTACGTGTCCCCTTTGCCTGTATGTACATGCTGTAACCCCCCCAGGCGCAGACGACCTGCACCTCCAAGTCTGCTCGTGTTCAACCAAGAGGCTGCATGGAGGGGCGGTCATTTGGAAACCCAAGAAACAGCCCAGAGGTGCAACTCAAACAGCTCCGCCAGGCTCTTCCCCCTGCCCCAGGGGACCTGCTGGGCTGAATTCCCAACAGAACATTCCCTTTGGGATTTACCCAATGGATGAGGAGGGCCAGTGAGTGGGGCAGGCAATAAAAGACGCCGGGAGGCCTCCCTGTGGAGCAAAGGCACATTTCGTTTCAGTGGGGCACTGGTGCCTCCTGACCCTGGCACGCAATGCTCCCTCACCAGGATCCGGGCAGCCAGCTCTCAGCAGACCCCAGAGCTGTTCGCCTTCACCCTCCAAAGTAAAGAAACAGGAACGAACAAGGAGCGACACCCTGCCCCTGAGCTCCACAATGTCAGGAGCCCTCATTATATCCATGTGTAATTATACCATTAATTACTGACCGTAAAGCTCTAAAGAAAACAGACCCGAAATGAATATAGCACTGGTGCAAAGCCCTAAGAGATAGCTCTGCGGCTGCTAAGCTAAAGTGGACCAAGCTGCATTTTCTAAACCCAAACTGAATTTGCAATTAGCTCTCCTTGTCGCATAAGTCTGACAAAAGACCTTCCTGCGCTTAATGCTGAGAAAGGATGTCTCCGAGCTGCCATCAAACGACAGAGGCTTACAAAAAGCCAACCGGAGCAGAGCTGAGGGACCAGAATCCCAAACATCTCTCTGGGCTGAACAGTGCTCTTGTTTGAGTTTGGATTTGCTGCACACTCAATGTATGTCGCTGAGCAAGCCACTTAATCTGACCCTGGCCCGAAGTTTAGCTGTCTGTCAAATGTTAGAAAAGGGCTTTGTCTGCCTCGCAAGGGCTCGGAGGTTTAATTACCGCCTGTGCCAAGATGCCCTTAGGTGGAAGCTGCAATGCAAATGCAAAGTATCATTATTAGAGCTTAGCAAATAACTCAAATGTTTTTCTGCAGCAACTCCCTCGAAAAGAAATTAGATTCCTTTCTGGTGCACTCGGGCGTCTTTCCAGGCTCTCTTGTTGTGACACTGGCAGTGAGCGGAGAATTAAGAATATGAAGGTAATTCACCAAAAGTCAGTGCCCAGCTCCTAAACCTGCACCTCACTCCATCCGTGCGCCCCAGCCAGCACTGGGACAGGCGCAGGAGGCAGCTGCACCCAGGCTGGGCGCTGGGTGCGGGCAGGGTCCCTCGGGGACCCGCAAACGTCTGCTGCAGCAGCCCCACGCTGGGTCCAATGTGGGCGTCCTGGGGACAGCTCCACCATGGGCACTCGCAGGGCCTTGCCGAGCAAGGTGTGCATTGAAGAAATGGAGATGAGGGAGAGGGGGTTTGCTAAAAACGTTTTCACTGGAAAACACATCCCGAGCAGCTCAGGCTATGCAAATCGTAATGATTTACGCCATTTCACACTCGCCTCTGAAAAGTCTGGGACGAACATTTGCATCATAAATTCCTTGGGATGGCTAGTCTCTGGGGTTAAGCAGTTGCCAGCAAGCACTGGGAGTTTACGAGGATCCGACAAAAGCTCCTGGCTCCCGCTGTAAGCCCTCGCTGCCTCCCTCCGCGGCCGCGGGCTGCACGGGGGCGGCCGACCCCATCCCAGCGATGCACGGGAACGTCGCTGAGCCCTGACCCGGGTAACGGTCTCGTGCGAGTGGAAACAGCGCGGGGGAATATCTGCAATTAGCTTTACAGAAAACATTTGCCTGAAACTGGATGCTGTGTGAAAATCCTGAACTCTCCTGTTGCTTTTGGAGCTGGGGGCGAGCGAAGAGGCGAGGGGGGGTTGGAAGTGCTTTTTGTTTTTTCGGCTCCGAGCCGCACGGCTGCAGAGGGCCCGTGGTTTGGCCGGCCAGAGCCAGGGTGTGATTCAGAAGCCGGCAGCTGCCCCGGCGCACCCCGCCCAGGCTGTGCCGGAGCCCGGCTGGACACAGTGCTGGGTGCAAACGCAGAGCAAAAATGCAGCAGGAGGGGACCCAAACCTACCCAACGGCTCCTGCACCCACCCCTGTGCTTTCTCACTACCCCAAAGCTAAGCCTGCCGGAGCCACCGCCGCTCTGCTGCGCCCGGCCACCAGCAAGCCCTGTAACGCAGTTTTTATCCCATCTGATTAACTTCTCCTTCCCTCCGCGGCTGCTTCCTGCGCAAAGCCGGTGCTCCAGCCGGGCACAGCCTGGTGCTTCAGCGCCTGCCCGGCCCTTCGCAGAACGCAGCCCAATTTGCTTCAGTTCCCCCCAAACACAGCAGCATCACTAAACCCAGCCTGGTCTACACTGCACACCGCAGCAAAATGGAGCTTCTGTCCCACTGCAAAATCCTTTGAGGCTTTTTTTTTGTTTGTGTTTTTTCAAAACACCGGCAATTAGGAACACAGAAAGAGCTCCTGTTTAATTTGCTTTTCCTCCTCTGGCTGGGCGTTTCCTGCCCGCACGCCGTCCTGCCAGGCTGCTTCAGCCTCAGCACCGCTCCACGGGCTCCGAAACGACTGCAGCCCCCATCCCAGAGCAGAAACTCTGTGGGGGGAGATGAGCGTTTTTCATCTGCAGCCAATGACTGACTGCATCATTTGGGACTACTTGGGTGTGATTTTTCAGCAGAAACGAGCATCCATCTTCTTTCTAAGAGCTCCACGTGCCGCTTTTCTCCTTGGTGTTCCCAGTGTGCGCCTGGTCCTCTGCCTGCAGATGCCCTGATGCCTGTGTGGCCCGTGCCTGTGCTCCCAGCTGAGCCCCAGCCTTCGCAAATCCCTCGTGGCCAAGGCACGTGGTTTCTAAGAGATGAATCTGCTGTGCAGGCTGCGGCAATGAGAAAAAGTAAGACCATTTGTAATTAAAGAAACCCGTTGCAAATTATTTAACAGCACAAGCTCTCACCAAGGCCAAAGCTATTAAAAGTCTGAAGCTGTTCAGCCAAGCCACACTCAAGCTATGACAAGTCAGAAAAAATAAAGTTAATAAAATATCCTTGAAATGAAACGCAGATCGTGTACTTGATCTGCATATTTATAAAAGCCTAGCCTAATTCAGCCAAACCTTCCAGAAAAAAAGACCTCGCTGGTCTTTCATCCTGCCTGTGATTCCTCAGGGAATATCAGTTTGCCTTCAGCAAAGTCGGATGGGATGAAGATTCACCTTGAAAGGGGCAAGATCCACACTAAGGAGGGACTGAGAGCCACCTCTGCGAAGCACAACGGCAAGTCTGTGGGCGCGTCCAGTGCAGCACTTCGAGCGAAGCCGGCCCATGTGCTCTCACAGACCTCTGGGTACCACAGCACCTGCCAAGCTGAAGTCCCCGATTGCATCTTAGAAGCTCAGGGGCTCTGAGGACAGAGCCCAGACTCCAACTAAACCTGCAGAAGTCCACCCTAGAGCCTCATAGCAAAACACGAGACTTTCTCTTAGCATCTTGTTTGTCCAGCACCGGATACTCGGGTTTCTGCAAAAATCCCTCATTTTAGGGACTCTTCCTCTCACCAGCCACAGGGGCAGGGAGCGTGAGGAGCATCCCTGGGATTTCACACCAGGATCAATACCACAGGGTGAAGCAGCAGCCTCCTGGATCAGATTAATCCCCACTGCCACTGAAACCACGCTCGCACGACAACACTGTGCTTGGCTTCCCCCAAAAGCTCTGCATGGGCACAGCTGGGGACTACAGCCCCCAGGGACCACGGCGTCTGCCTCCCCCAGAGGAGCGGCAGGAGCTGTAAAACCCTGCTGTGCTGGAGCACCTGGGCAGCTGCAAACACCGCAAGCTATCAGCCAGCTCCTCCCGGCAAAGCGAGGGATTTGGCAGGCTGGGTGTGAAGGAGCGCGTCGCCAGCCGGGAGATTAACAGCTTCACCCAGGAGGAAGAGTTGGGGAGGGAAATCTGAGATGTCAGATCCTGGAAGGGAAAGATGCTTAGAGCTGCTTCATGCGTTCACAGATATAAATACTTGTGCAAGCACAAGGGAAACTGCAAATATTATTCACCCAAAAAATTACCCAGGAAGCTGCGCAAGAGATTATTGTCTTGGCTACAGGGCAGTAGGAAAACGTGATTTCATGCCAACAGAACCAGTGGTCTCCTAATGCCTTCATGAGGTCAAGCAGGGTTAGTAAAGATGGAAGAACCATTCAGACAAAAAATGATATTTAGAATAAAACCTGGTCTAGATTGGGGTCCTGCATGGGGTGGCTTAAACCTCTCCTTGTCTTTCTGATCAGCATCAAACACCAGTTCTGCAGAGCTCTATGAGAACCAAAGCAGCAGGACCAAGCCCTAGCCCAGCTCCCCAGCCTGACCAGTGTACATCCTCAGTCTGACCAGTGCACGCCCCTGGTGTAGAGCTGGCCCCCAGCAGCAGATGAGGGCCATTGCTCACTCCAGAATGGAATGCGCTCTGCACCTTTCTGTGAAGGGGTGACAGCAGCCGCTGGGCTGCTGCTACCCGCGTCCCATTGCCACCAGCCTGAGCTGCAGTCCCCCCTCTCAGCACCGACTGTCCTGCCTTGCGTTGCCCAGAAGAGCCAAGTCACCCACACTGTGGGACAACCAGCTTCTAGACAACATCACGAGAGACTTCTCACTCTACCAAACATGGCCTGGAAGTCTTTGCAGCCCTGCAGGTAAGGCAAGACTCAGGCTCTGACTCTCCTCCTGAATCTGAAATCCCTCCCCCATCATCCAGCGCCTCTGCGTGAGTCAGTGCCCATGCTTACGATGATGAAAACAATCCTTCATCTCTCTGGTGATCGCCTTTGTGCTCTGGAGACAGTGGGCTGCATGCTGTCACCCTGCAAATATGTGAGTTTCTCACTGTCTTGGCTGAAGAGAGAACGTGCAGTGAGCAAGCACCAGTGCTGCTCAGAGATCATGCTAGCACCCACACACGCTTGCACCCACATTTTGTGCTTGCAGGCACGAGGGTATCAGGGCTTTCTGAACTTTTGCTTTTAGAGCAGTCCAGCCCGAATCCATGCTCTGGCCTCCAATCTTTCCCATTCCCTCCTCTCCTCTTTCCTTCCCTGTTTCACTAACCCAAGGTGAGGCCGTTAATCACGAAGCCAAGCAGGAGCTTCAAGCCCCCCAGCTGCCAGCTAACCCAGCCTGATCCCTGTGGTCCCCAGTCAGGCTGGCACGCTGCTGAACAAAATGTCAGCTCTGCTCACTCACCGGGAAGAGAAGAGCAACAGGACCCCGCAGGGAGCAGATCAGATTTGTCACCTCCCCAGGACAGGACAGTGGTGACACAGGGCCACCAGGGCAGGATGGGGCGGTGGTACCCTCGGTGGCAGGCAGGGCTTGGAGCAGCCAGTGCCAGTGCCAGCTGACAGCACAGGACCCAGTTCCTGCTGGGACCTCAGCCAGCCATGGCAGCAGTCAGGGGACGCTGGGACAGCCACCTCCTCCTGTGCCCCTTTGCCAGCAGGGATGGTGGCATGGGCACTCAGGTGCTTGGAGGGCTTTGCAGGAGCAGGGAAGAGCAGCGGCTGAAACTCTGCAGCCCACCTTGCTGCCCAAGCCAACACGCACAGGGAGGCTTCTCCACCCAAAACGGGGCTTTCAGCGGGCTGGAGTCCTGGGTTCACAGCCACAGGAGGAAGCCAGAAGGGAAGCAGGGATCTGCCTGTAGTTACACAAGAAGTTTGTGGAGAGGAAACCAGCCCGACTTTTCCAAATCCCAATGACAATGGGATGGACGGCACTTCCCCCACAAGCCGCAGGGATGCTCAGAGGTGCCAGGAGCCTGAGCGGACCCGGCTGGGCCCCAGCTCCCCCTCCAAGGTCAGGGCAGCGCCAGAGGAGACAACCGCCTCCCCCTGCTTTCCCACCTCTCCTCCCGGGCCATGGCAGGGGGCTGCCCCTCTGCACCCCCAGGAACCTGCCAAGCCCCATCCCGAGTCACGGAGCACCCCGGCCCCAGCGCATTATATGGGGATGAATCACTCACTGACCTCTGCCTTCTGCAGTGTTCGGTTTCTAATTTTATGGGCTGTATCAGCAGAGTTATTGAATCCAGATGTCCGCAAAATGCAACTGCAGCACACAGAAACCCGCAAGGAACAGAGCTGGTGGCGAGGACCAGGGCCCATCGTTCAGTTTTCATAAGCAAACCCTAGCCTAGGAAGGAGAAAGGCATCTCATCCCCCCGGCTGCCTGGGGCTCTGATCTCTGCAGGCCATCTCCCATCTCTCCCAGTGACTGCTCCTTATGCTCCCTTTTTCTGGAAGCATCCTCCCCCCATGCAGGAGCTGCGCAGTCACATCAGGCTCAGATGGGTCCCAAGTAGGGGAGCTTTGGGAGATGCTGGGTCCCATGCGGCCTTGGTGCTTCAATAGGCGCTGCCGTGGGAAGAGCAGGGGACCAGAGCAGAGGCTCAGCCTTCCTGAGGCCACCCCTCAGCACCACTTGGCCGCGGCACGAGCGGCCAGTGGCAGCGACACCTGACAGCCATCAGTTACGGGCATCTGGTTTGCATAAAGCACAGCTGGCTCCAAACAACAGGAGTGCATTTGTCCCAGCAAGGCAAGAAGATGAGAAAAAAGAGGAGGGGGGGGAAGAAGGTATCCAGATCTTGCTTAAACTTCAAACAGAAACCTGCTATGTGAGCTGCCTGCAGCGGGGCTGTCATCCTGTGATCAGTCGTGGCAGCTCGGCCATAGCTGAGGTTCAGTTTGGGTAATTAGGAGAGGTTTTGCTGGCCATGCTGGTCTGAACAGCTGCACCTACAGCATCACGGGGAGAACTGGCCGCATCCCTCCTCTGGTGCCCAAATGGCCGGGCAGGAGAAGGGTCCGCAGCCCCGGCCCCGCAGCACTGGCCAAGGGCACGAAAGAGCCCGCAGGCTAGTGGCTGCTGGTGGAAGAGGCATAAAAAATGGGGGAGAAGCTGATATAAGCGCAGGGAAAAAGGCTGAGTTTGGCGTGAGTGAAGATTTTTCAGTCACCTGCTAGCCCAGCTTGGAAAGGTGTTTTGGAGAAGGGCAGAACACGGCAGGGAAATCTCTCCCTGCCATCCCCACAGGTGCCTCGGTGATGCAACGCAGGACCAGAGACCCAGCAGAGGGGAAGGATTTATGTTTAAGGAGCTTCCTGCCCCTTCCCTCTGCAGCGCTGACGCGGCAATCGGACCTGAGCCCCTCTGAGCCAGGGATTCCCAAGAGCCACATGTGGACACAGGGACGCTGCCCAGTCCCCTCCATCACCGGCAGCCCTCTGCGGCAGCACAGACCCTGGTGCTCGGTACGAAGACGAGCCTGGCTGTGCGCAGGACCTAAGCTAACAGCAACGGATGGCGATGCACACAGCTGCACTCTCTGCTCTGGCGTACGGTGACCCCAAACACACGTTCACTTCCAGGCTTTGGTTCGCCTGATACCTCGCAGGGACATAGCTCCACCTCTACGAGATGCACTGGACTCCAGGTGGGATATTTCTAGCACTGGCTTGCTTCATGTTATCTGGAAGAAAAAACACTACTTGCATCTTGCTAACAAAAAATGACTGCAAACCATTTTCAGGAAATGAAAGACTTGGCCACCTTGTCCACACCTTGGCCTCCAGTCCTCCTGAATAGGACCCAGGAGAACATCTGCCTTCTGCAGGGAGGCCAGCACTAGTCCTCCGCACAGCTCACAAGAGGTGGAAGATAGGCCAGCACTCCGTGCTCAGCTTCTCCCTGATGATGCCAGGGTGGCAGGGGAGAATTTCTCTGCATCCCCCCTTCTTTCCTACCGCTGCACATGCTGCCATGCCCTGCACAACCCGAGCAGAGACCTGCCTGGTGAAGGCACTCCTTGCTTTCCCCTTTTCCCTGCACTTCCATATCTCACTGCCTGGGACAGATGGAAGTCGTGCAGAGACGCACAGATCCAGGAACACACATGGGTTTTCTCATTTTCTACCTTGTCACTTTGGAAAGAGTGAAATACAATACACAGAACAGAGGGGGAAGGTAATGAAGAAGCTGACCTTCATGCTGGTATTCCAGCTACGTGGCTGCCCCTGTACTGACTCAATCCTGCCCTTGGCTGCTCCAGGACTGCTCCTGCCTTGCAGTAAGGCTCCACCGTCCATAGCCCCAAAAGGAGCCGTTCAGGGCAGTCAGGGCATCTGTCAGGGCTGACATTTCTCTTGTGCACAAGCCATGCACGTGCTTCAAGAAAGCTCAGAAGACCTGAAGGGGATGAGTTTAACATACGGATGTCTTGGTGCCAAGTTTCGGCCTGATGTGAATCACAACCGCTGACTTGCAGCACCCCCTTTGCAGCCAGAGTTTACTGGGAGGGAAGCTCTGCCAGAACCAGAAACTATGGCAACTCCTGTAATAAAATAGCATTTCAACGTAAAGCTATTTTTACAGCATACTGCCACGTTCGTGGCATGACAGTTTCCAGCAGTTTTCAGAGGTCTGCTGCCAGAAGATTGAGTTGGATTTGTTTCTTAGCAGTTGAAGAGGGAAGGATCATATCAGGTTGTCAAACACACCCCCTTACCTGCAATGGGAAAAATTATATCCCAAGAGATGATTCATCAGGTATTGAATTCATATAGCGCTTGATCTCGGCTGACTAAAAGACCAAGGTTGCCTCAGGGCTCAAACCTGGTCACACTGAAGTCAGTAAGACTTTTGCAATTGACTTCAGTAAGACAGCTACGAACCAACCCATGATCAGACTTGCCTGAAGCCTAGAAACCCGTATTCATCCTACTCACAATATAAGCAGCAAAGGGTTATGATCTGTGATAGATTAAGTTTTACCTCAGCTCAGCTGAAGCCAATGCAAATTTTGCCACTCATTTGAATGGGGCCAAAGTTGCAACCAAAGTTGTCGGACTTAATTTCTGGATGGCACCATTTCTTCTTGTCCTTCCAGTTCAATGTTTGCCTTTTACACAGCTCTTTGGTCTCTTCTATCGTAGGAAAATTTATTTTAATATTAATGAGGGTGGAAAGTATGGTTCTACAAGCAGAACTCAAGTCTTACTGCTATCTAAGAATATGATCCTGAGAGTGGACAGAAAAATTGGTCCAGTAAGCTTCACCACTGACAGCACAAGGAAAAACTAATAACAAAACAATCAAATTCTATTTCAAAGAGGTGGTGATATCAGCTCTAATACTGAGTAAACATTTGACTGCTGTTCAGAGATTTGCTATTTCCTGCTAACTCACTACGAGCAATTCTGGCACCTCTGTGAAGATAAAAGACCGACAGCTCTAACTTGAAGCAGGCCTGGTGCGGCTGGTCACACCAAAACACCTCAGACCTGAGCAGCAGCCTCCCCCATACACCAAGTCCCATGTCCTGTATTTCATCCATGGCTCGAACAACCAGAGACCCATCTGATTTACTGCCAAGGTATCTTTTAACTAATCCGCGTCCTCTTCCCACGGCTAGCTTTGATTTTTGTCATTCTGTCATAAAGTTCGGACTCCCACCACGTTTTGCTGATGCAGCCCAGGTCTCCCCAGCCCTATCTCCTCTTCCATCAGCAGCAGTTTCCCCACAAGCCTCACTCAGCCTGCTGGAAAATGTACTCCGTACCTATACAACCAAACTCCGTGGGACACACATAATGCTAAGAGAGTGCTCAGCCAGGGTTTAGGTTTTGCGCAGACATTGCAGAAATCTCTCTTCGAAACCCTTCTGAAGCTGCAGCCCACAGAGAAACCGTAGCTGCTCCCATTTCAACTTCTATTAGTACAAAGTGGGGTTAAAGACAGATGAAATCAGAAGCAACCTTCCAAAGCAGCCAAACTCGGTGCAAACTTTGTTTTCCAAGAAACCTCACCAACTCATGAGGCTTCAAGCGAGAGACGGGTCACACTGAGTACACACCATGCAAAACAAAAGGGCTTTGGTGGCCTGCTTGCTTTGGAGGGGCTCATATCTGCAAACAAGCACACCTTGGGCAGCCTGAGGTCAACAAAGCCCCCAGGCACCCTTACTTTTATGTGTAAAATACATATCCTGCCCAGCCTCACAAACAACCCCCTGCCTCACCAGGCTGTAGGAATGGCGAGGGAGCGCTGCTCCTTCGCTAAGTGTTTACTGGACTCTTTCTGCACGACTCGAGTACACCACTTACACACAGAGCGAAACTCCATGGGTATTTGGGCAGGGAATGGCCCATGGCTACGAAGCACGTATTATCGATATAAGCTGCTCAGGAAGGTATGTTCATCTCTGCTCTCCGAGCCAGACCGCCTTGGCCCTCACTTTGTTTACCCATCTGGTGCATGTGTGAAATGTGAGTGGGAACCATCCCACAGCCACTCAGAATGGGCAGGAACAACCACACCAGGTGCAGAGCAGTGGAGAAACAGGCTGGCGAAGAGTCGGCCGCCTTCTCTTGGGCAACAGTTGCTCATCTGATACCGGGAATTACGGTGAGCAGCCCGAAGCGCAGTGCCCAGTGTGGAAAAAAAAGTGAAGATCTCCCAGTCCAGTTCTCCTGCCCCGCAGGAGCTGACAGGTCTGGGGTGAGCTAGGAACCTGAAAGTGCAGTTGGGTGATATCCTCAACAGCAACTACATGGCTTGTGGGCAGCCACCACCCAAAATTCTCCTTCACCCTCATCTTTGGCATCACCCTCATCTTTGGCATCACCCTCATCTTTGGCATCACCCTCCCGCTTCTCAGCATGAGCTGAAGACCAGACGCTCCCCAAGTATTGGCAGATCTTGTGACAGCAGCAAGGGTGACAGCACCTTCAGCACAACAAGGGACAGGAATACAATCCAAAGGCACTCAGAATTAGAGGCAGCTTTCCAAAATATCAGGCTTAGCCCTGGCATTGGTTTGCTGCTATGCAAAATGAGGATAATAAAACCTGCTTGCTGCCCAGGGGGGGATTTTGAGGCTCGATCAGGCAATCTTTGTAGATTGCTTTGAAGACGAGAAGTTTTATTATATGTTAAACTCAAACGTGATGTATCCATTGATCTGAAAGCTCTCTGCACAAAGAGATTCAATTCATTTGAAAACTGTATTCATACTTCACAGAATTACCTGCCCGTACATAAAGATGCAACGTGAAAGTCTGGGGGCACATCTGCAGCTGATGCAAAACAGCTCTGCTCCAACCGTCGGAGACAAAACTGTCCTGATTTACACCAGCCAGGAATCCAACTGTTACACAAAAGGGGGCCCGTTTCTCTGAAGTACTTAATAAGGCTGATCACCCAGGTTGACCTAACTCACAAGGGAGGAATCATTATTTTCATTATTTAACAGATTTGAAAGTGAGATGAGGAAAGAAGTGAACAACCTAAGGTCATGCTAAATGCTGATGTGAAACCACAGTTTTTTAGTGAAGTCTCCAGGGGCATCACCCAGCTCAGCTGTTACCCTTCACTTCAGCCAATCTTGTTGACTAATGCCCAAAGCAACCTCAAGGGTCAATTTTCAGTCGGGTGAGAGCAGAATACGATCCAACGTTTACCCAAGGAATACAACCAGCACTGAGGAAGCTCAAGGGGAAAATAAATTAATCACACAGAAAAGATAGCAAACAACACCTTCAATATTGACATACAAATAATAAAAAGGGAAAGAAAAGGCACACCAGCATGGAACTACATGGAACAAAGATGTTGCAAAGCAGTACGTGTTGCCCCATCAGCCATCACCTGTGTTTTTTAAAAAACAGAAATTTTGCATCTCACTGCTGTTGCCCGAACTCTGTTCTTGTTTTTTTTTTTTTTTTCCTGAATTTTCCCCATTTGCAGATCTGGGAGCCCCATCCTGGCCTGGAGGCTCATGGGATGAGCCAAAGTGATTCCCACGGTGCAGCCCAGGGGGGCCTCCCCAGCCTGTGTTCAGAAGAACCCTCGCAGCCCTGGACCCAGGCTGAGCAGAGCTACCACGATGCAGCTGAATCCAGCGTGAGCCGAGAGCCCGGGGAGCCGGAGACGTGCTCTGGCCCCAGCCCAGCCCGTCCCCTCGCCCCTTGCTGTCTCTGCCATGAATTGCTTCACAGCCACGCAAGAGTCCAAAGCAGCAGAGGCAGAGCTGCAATCAGCGTGTCCCACACCTGGGATCAGCAGGGGAGGGAGACCCTGCCAAGAATTATTTTAACCTTCAATATTTCTGGCAGTGGAATATCAGTCAAATGGCTCCTACTGGTTTTTTGGGTTATGTCACACTGACACAAGCTGGTCCAGGCCAAAAAGATCCACATGCTCAGAGAGAGCACAGTTTGTTTTCCATGTAAATCGGCTTTCAGTAGCAGAGGGAAAGGATGCCTGAAATAATAATCCTTATTAAATTCAACAGCCTTGAGGAGGAAAATCATCCTGGATACAGCTAATAATGTACTGTACAGATGCAGTGTGCAGTTTTCTTCTCCAAACTACCAGCTGGTGGACTTTCCTTCTGCGTCCCAAGCCCTCTCCGTGGAGCCAGGTAAAAGGGCTTATCCAGGTACTAATCCCAAAAACCACAGCAGAGTCAGGAGGGGCCGAGAGCCCCATCGCATGGCACAGCAACTGCGGCCAGCAAGGGTGCTCTGGCTGATCTGAAGGAGCAGAGCAAGAACCTGGTCCCCTCCAAACTCCTAAGAAAGAATTTTAGCATTCCCAGATTTTCCCTGCTTGCCTTTTTTTTTTTTTTTTAAGCTGAAATTGCCATTTTTACTGCAAGTTGCTTGCTAAAAGAATCTGTCTTGGAAAATGTAGGAACTCAAGTGAAAGATTTCAACTGGTGTGAACCACATTGTTTCCAGTTCACCACAAAAAGACAGCTCCTAATGAGCTGGGAGCAGACTTTGAGCTCTTCAGTGGGTAGGTGCAAATCACGCAACGGCAGAACTCAAGACTTGCAAGACGGCAATTTCCAAACCATTCCTCATTTTCTCTCTCCCCCTTTTCTGCCCTCTCTTTCTGCAACTTTTAGTTAAGGTGAAAAACTATCAAGCATTGCAAAATATCCATTCCAATGGTGTCATGGCTAGTATTGACAAATGTGCTGGCCTTTTGTCTTGATATAGCCTTATTTATGAACAATTCAACTCAGGTTTTCCAAAGGTTAGTTCACGAAGCTGGAGAAAGTGGAGACAATTTTTGGGTTGTTATATGAGTGACTGTTGGGGAAAAGTTCATCCTTTGAGGAAACCACTGATCTGTTTGGTACCGGGAGCTCTACCTGGGTTAAGGGAAGCTGGCTGGGCTGCCGTGAGAGCAAGGGGCAGATGTTAATACACTGAAATTACTTTTAAAAAAGAGTCATGTGAAAAGAAACCAATGGGTCTTTTCATCCCATTATTTGACTCCAGCTGCTGACCTTGGCTCTGGGAAAATAATTATTCTTGACTTCGAAGTGGGGAGGGTTTTTTTGCGCCAAAGGCAAATGTCTATAGATTTATACTATTTGGAAAAATCAAACGGCTGTGAGCCAAGCCATCCAGCTTATAAAACACAACCAACCCTCCAGGGATAATTTAAAGCTGACCCTGCAACACTGGAATTCCAACCATACATGATATAAAACGTAATTCGCACCATTTTCTTATCTGCTGGATGCTCCCATCAGTGTGGGCTTAAGGGACAAAAAGCAGCCAGGAGACTGGGGAAAAAAAAAAAGTCTTCAAAATAAGTTTGTGCTAATGAAGGTGAAAAGGCCTGGCAGGCCAGGAGGCAAACTTTGTCATCCACACAGCCAAGAGTTGTGAAGGCAGCCACAGTCCATGATTTTTCCATTGTGCTCTGCCAAAATAACCCTCAGAATTCTCCTGGGATGAAACACAACCCACTCTCCCGTGCTCTGGCAACCCAGGCTTGGATCCTGCTTCTGCCTAACAAAAGATGTGAGCTGCGATGTTCCCGTGTAATTAGGACTCATCTGCTGGTGACTGGTTTAGTCTCAAGTCCTCCAGCCGTTAAGCATGGCTGCCTGGCCAAGATACCTGGCGAGACCCTCTATGGCCACAGAACCATCCAGACCAGGGTACAGCAGCACCTCATCCCAGCGCCGACACCGCTGCCGGTGAGCTGGTTTGGCAAGACAGAAGAAGCCGTTTGCTGGGGAAGAAGCTGTCATAGAGCCCGGAAGCTGGAGGAGGTTTGCACATTTGTGCTCCTCAAAGCAGAAGCGTTATGGGGAGCGTCGCCTGCTGGGGCTGGCAGGGTTGAGGCTACCATAGCTGCGGTGTGCTCTGCCCCACGACTCACCACAACGGGTCTCTGCTCCGATTCACCAGGACACGTTGGCTTCTCTCAGAAATGATGGGTACAAAGCTCCTCCGGAGCAAATAAAAGCAACAGCCTGACAGTTAAAAATATATATATCTCCCAAGGCTTCAATAGAACATAGCAATACTTGCTTTAACACCAAGCTGTAAATAAGGCCATGGCGATGAGCCATTCAGGCTGAGCCATCTTGGTGTTCAGCAAATCCCCTCTCCAAATTTGCACTGTGCATTCCTCTGCCTGCCTGGAGAACCTGACCCATCACATTTCAGATGACAGCTTTGGTACTTCTTATTAAGAGAAACTTTACAAAACCAAAACCACAAACAGGAGACCCACCTCAGCCCATCTCTGTCCCTAAAATACTTAATTCCTGTTAGTGTGCCAGTGTGCGTACACATGGGCATGCATTCACACCTCAGGGATGACAAACAAATTAGACAAGGGATAAGTTTTAATTTCAAATTTCCAACCAGTTTTTGTCTCCAGCCTCCCATAAAGCAGAGTGGCATGCTTTAGCACTTCACAGCTGTAGACACTGGGGAGGAGTCACAAGCATCGTCTTGCAGCGCTAAGCTATGACTGTTACATTACCCCATATGCTGCATGCAGAGTGCAAGTGGCTGAGATCACCCTTTTGCTAATCCCTCTCTTTTACCCATAAGTCCTTCACAGATGTAAGAGCATGCTTCGGTTTCACTGATCACTCACAGTGGGAAATTTTGAGAGACTGAGACTGAGCTTGTGACTCAAAGTTTTTGCCAAGTAAAATATTGGCCTGCAATGATGTCCTAACAATACAAAGTAGTCGACACCATAAAATACACAATTGCAGAGAGAACAGCAAAAGGGTATTTGGAACCATGAATGATCTTGTGAGGGCATTACTAAGCCAGTCTGGAGTTAGCAAAAGCAGTTTTTATGACAAAAACAAGTGTGAATAGTCAGTCTTTCCAGTCCCCACATAGAAAGAGTATCTCTGCTTAAAACAGGCCACATTGCTGGCTTCTTTCTTCAAGTTTCATAGCTTTTACAGTGTGCAGAAATAATAGAAAGAGTGAAAATACGATCAAGGCAGAATACCCACAAAAGAGTGAGTGCACATATGGTCACACCCCCCCACGCTTGGATATACAGCTGCAGATAGAAATGGCAAAAGGAGAATTAGAGGCTGCCATGTTCTCTTAATATGTCACAAGAAAATCATTGAAATTCCAAGCAGACGCTTTCTTTGCAAGAATCAGCTGGGCTTGATTAGCAGCAGCAGTATAGCTGCCTGCCCGTTGTGCTGAGAACACCAGCAAACAGCGCAAAGAAAAAATAAAATTAAATACATCATCATTATTTGTCAACATAACCAGAAAGACCCTTGCCAATTAGCATTTCCAACATCTCCTATAATTTCTCCTCCCTTTCTGCCACTCTGGAGAGAGCGCTGAAATTTTCGTAGGTACCAGTTAGCCAACACCAAGCACATCTGAAAATCTCCCTTACGGAGTGAAAGGACATGAACACCCTCAAAGCATGCCCCCCATCACTAGGCCCTTGCCTCAGTCACAGTTTCCATCCAACAAGTTATTTGCACTTTATTTTCAGAGGTAGATCAGATTTAAGGTCTGTCTAAGCAGCATCCTAACAGTGTCAGATGTTTCAGAGCAGCGCGGGGACTTCACAGCAGCTGGACAGTGGCATAATCTGTTCATAATCCCAGTCACGTAATCTTGACCTGAGTTTGTTGACAACAGTGGACTAAAACCCTGCAAGAAATCACCTCCTTTACAGAAACCGTCACAGACTATAACAGCTTGAGTAGGATTCACCTGCCCTTATTAGGGTACGTGCAAGCGAGATGACCAAATCTAAACAGGTCACCCTGAGCTCTGTTGAAGTCCACAGTAAGACGCCCCATTGGATGGGTCACCCATTACTTTAGGACAAGGTGCCTCCGAGGGAGAATTTACTCTATTTTTGCCTATTTGTTCTGATTCTAAAGAGATCCTGCAGTAAATAGCTTAGCCTTAGGTATCTTCTAGATAGCTACAGTTAGGTGAGATGAATCTCACCGCTGATATCATAAAAAAATTGGCACCTCTTTGGATCCCATGATCTTACAGCCTTTATTTGCTTGCAGCACAGCATTCCCATGGGAATGGGCAGCAGCACAGCACTGTGAACGCAAGGCTGGGGAGAGGTACCAGGGCAGTGGGATGCTGGCAGGCCACGTTAACCTCCCAAATCCTCCCATGACAGCTGCGCAGCTCCGTGTTCCCACGCCTCATTTCAGCACATCTTCAACACCCTGCTCAGCACAGCACAGCCTGGACGTGGTTTTAAAGGTCTTCCATTGCCAAGCAAGGGATATTTCTGTGACCTTTCTCACCATTTCCTTTAGCAATATAATCCTAATTGAAGATGTCATGCCCTGTGGCTTCTCCATAAAATAAAAAACAACAACAGCAAAACACAAATAAACAAACAAATAGACCCGATGAGTTTTTCTGTAAGCAGCAGAAATAACACAGGGTAGTTTCCTGGGGATTTCTGCATTGTGGTTGGACTCTCTGGTGCACAACAAAGGATGTGCTGTGATTGAAACTCCTTCTGTGGTTGGAGCATTTACAGCAGCCCCCTATGTGGATTCTCTGCTGTATACTAAGGGTCGAGCTTAGATGTCAGCCTTCTCCTTACTGCAACTAGTAAAGAAAACACTTTTCGTTTTTGAGCTGTGTATTTCCACAAAATTTTATAGATTTAAAATCTTAGGTATCACTATTAAGATATCAGATTTAGCTGAAATTGGCCCAGGGGTTCAACAGTTAGCATGTAGGAGTGAATACGGATGGATAAACACACACAGACGCACATATACACAACCCCGTGAGCACACCATCCTTTTTTCCTTAGGGAACTAGAATTAAATAAAATTAAAGTAGTATTTAGAACTTGAAATTTTGCCATGACCAAGCTATATCGTTTCCTATTTTTAGCTAAGTTTTGTGAAGTAACAAGACTTGTGTTATCATACACTCTGCCAGTCTCCACACCCCAAAAAGGCTGGGATGCAGACGGCTGGTATCAGCTACGTGCGAGACATGGGTGGAGGTCTCCTAGCCAGAGTCACAGTGCATTTTTTGAAAATGAACATCCAAGCAGAGGGAAGAGAAACCTCAGAACCTGGCACTGCCTGGAGGCAGACAAGTCTGCTCACCTTGCCTTGCTGGTCACCAACAGCTACATACCCACTTCTACAAACACGTCTCCAAAGGCAGACTTTACAGCTGGAGTTTTAGAGGGCAGGATCCACAAGATGGACCAGATTTCCAAAGGACACAGAACACAAAGCCCGGGGTTTGTTCCTTCTTTTGGGGCATGCTAGCTCATCATCAAAATGTTGTGACATTGATTTCTGTGTGCATCTCTCTAGAGGTGGAGGACCCACAACTCTGAATCCCAGCCTGTTCTCTCTGTGGTAAAAACAGCTTGTCTTCTTGCTTTCCTCACCAAAATGCATTTTGGCAGCCCTTGGGTATCTTTCATATTTGAAAAGCAGCCCAACTTGTTTCGTAGATTAATAATGCATTTGCTTTCCCTGCCTCGTTTGTCTGATGGCGTGCTTCGCAGAGAAATAGGTTGAGGTTTCAAAAAATAGAAAATACTTTTATAAATTTCTCATCATTACATTGTCATCAGCCATTTTCCGGAAACAACATCACAAACAACTTTCAGAGCCTGAAATGGAGGTAAAGACAGTCTCATTTACCAGAGAGAGATGTGAAAGAATGTCAAGCACAGCACGCAAGTATTAGAGAAAAGTGTATTTTTAACACGTCTAGTTCAATCACAGTTTTCAGAAGACACCCCAGCTGTCAGCTCCTGGAGTGATATAAGAAAATAAGAGAAAGCTTTGAACAACTGCCATCTCTTCCTATTTCACAGTCCTGATGAGCCAGGACAAGATCCCAGATACCCCCGACCTCACCACACAGACACAAGCCAGCACTCAAACCAGTTCTCTTACCATAACCACAGTCCAGCTGTTGAAAAATGTCTCCATTATTGGTAAAACAGTGGAAAACCTCCACAGGACCAATGGCCAGCACTCACAACACTTGGAGGGCCACTTCGCCAGCCTCCCATCTGGTCCTGTCAAAGCTAGCGTGGTGCTAGGTGGTGTGTGTCCATACCTGCCCTCTGCCTGCTCAGTGCCAGAGGCTGAAGGTGAAGCCTCCTTCCCCTGCACTGCCAAGGCCAGGCTTTCAATGCACATGAAATATTGATTTCAAGAGTTTGCTTTCAAGTCGCAGTGACAGTGTGCAAGTGGCAGGTGCTGCGCTGTTTGCTTTTACTGGCTCTGGAATAATTGTTGTTTGTGTGTTTCAAGATGCTTGAAGTAAGCAAGAGTGCGACACATGAATCATGGCACATGAAAGAAATAACTGAGGCCTAAGAGGGCCATGGTGAAAACAATTACAATCTTTCCCTTTCTGAGCTGAGCAGATGTTTAAAATTATGTCAGCGACCTCCAAACCGTAAACATTTCTCAGGAAAATGTAGACGCGGTTTGCAAAAAAGGAGATGTGTCCAATGTAAAGCAGAGGTCCTTGCTAAGCAAGCCCCCTTTGAGCAGTGGGAATGTCAAACATGCTTGACCTCCAAATCAGCAAATAAGCACATTATAAACAATGTTATTAATGGTTCTGCTTTCACTACAACAAGGAGTCTCCCTGTTTGTTTAACATACAGCAAGCTGGTTAGAGTGTACATAGTTTCATGGACAAACCATATTAAAGCAGTATGGGGAATTTGCTAATATTGTTTCTAGCTGTCAGACTGCATGTGGTAGGTGGCAAACTCCTCTTCCCAAGGAGAGGAGATGTTACTAATCCCAGCACCAGCAGAATCACTATCATCATTTAGTGTTCAGATAGTGATACTGGGCCTTGAAGCTGGTGCATGTAACCAGCACCCAGCAGCTAAGATGGATGTGAGAGGTCATCGGCTCCTCTATGCAAGCAGACAACAGTCTCCAAGCGCAAAGTGAGAGGATGTCTCCATCCACATGCAAAGTCTGCTTAGGACTCAGCCCAGAAAAAGGCAGCTTTTGCCTCAGGTAGGAGGACAAGAAATAAGCGAGATGCTCTGCCAGGACCTGGTTCTCTTCCCCATGTATCCCCCCCCACAAAACCGTATGCCACAGCCAGTGTAACCATACTACATGTCCAACAGAAACATCTCAGCTATTTGATAACCTGGCTGCAAATGAAGCCGAGCTTAGGCAGCCAGTCTACCTCCTAACCATTCCTCCAAGCACTTCAGAGCACTTCGTCGCCCACCGCTCAGATTCCTGCTACACCTCTCCAACCAGGCAACTGCGTGGCTCAGCAGTGAATGGAGATGGGAAACTTCAGGGTATCGAGGCAGAGGCATGCAGATCAACACAGGTCAGTATTATGTAGTGTTGCCCAGGCGCTGGTTTCTAAGATCCTCCTCCACATCAAGCTGCATGGACGTTCATGGCCACATCTCCCAGAGACATCTGATTGCAGCAGGATTGTGCCAGATTTCAGGCCACCAAGGAATTCCCTCACAGAAGCCACACTGGTTTCAGTCAGGCCAGATCCAGTCCACGTGTTGCATTCCTGTAACTGAGCGGGGAGCTGGCTCTGGTGGAAACCCAGAAGGGCTGAGCCAGTTTTGCCGCAGCTCATGAGTCTAAATATTTCAAAGCTGACCCTCAAACCACTAAACCTTCCCAAGTGACCATGCTGCAATGACCAGAGCTCTTGACATCAGGAGTAAGGAATGTAGGCACACATTGAAAATGCATTACATCAAGGGTTAACTTCAGAGACAAAAAGCAGAATGAATGGAAATAGAGAAGTACAACAGCCCTCCTACCTGCGCAAACAAGTAAGTGGCATCCCAAGCACAGAGATGAAGAGCAGAGACCCACCCACGGAGCAAGGCAGCAGTAAAGGTCCTAAAGGGACAGAGATGGAAGGGTGGTCCCTGGGAACTGAGTATCCCTACACCGTCACATCGGGTGAACCCAAACTGGGGGGTCCAGGAGGTCCCTGGGCGCCCAAGCTGCCCACAGGGCAGACATGCGACCATCTCTCCCCTCCTCAGCTCTTCACAATGACAAAGACAAGAAATCCCTTTCCTGTTTCACAGGCGCGTTGAGAAGATGCCGCCCGCGCCGACGAGGCTCTCGGGGCTGCGGGAAGGAGACCACACCGACTGCCCGGCTCCGACAGCGGTGCCCAAGTCCACAAGCACATAGACTTAGGCAGCTGGCTGGTTATTTTTACCACTTAAGGACTCGTCCACATCTAAGGAGATTCCTTCAGATCGGTCTGATTTTCTGCACTGATAAACCCCATCCCTCCACCCACCCCCAAGACATCAGTTCCTCTCTCCCTTATTTTACGAGCACAGAATAAACCCACAGCAGACTAAACACCTCCCTCGTCCTGGAGACTGTGTGGAGCAACAGTTTGCTATCAAGAACAAAACAAGCTGATAGCCCAGCAGCATTTGAGGAAATAAAAAGCAGATGAAGATACAGCCCCTGCAAGCTCCAAAAACATTCAGAGAGGCACGGGGGAGGTAGTGGGGCATCAGTGCTGTGAGCAGGGATGGCTCCGAGACCCCCAGAGGCAAAGCCTATGCCTGTGATTTATATTGGATGGGGACTGGGCTGAATCCCAGCATCTCAACCCTGTGCTGTTAGCAAGCGGTGCTCGCTCGCAGAAAGCTCCTCTGGCCTCGGTACGGAGGAAGTCACAGGGACTGAGGAATGCACACCAGGGAGAGCAAATAAACAGAGGTGTGCAAATCTGCTAAAAATAACCCAGGAATTGTGGCTCTTGGAGGGGGAACACAGATACTCAGTTGTTCACCACTGTCTACCACAATGGACGCCTTGTCTGAACAGGTGGGTGGCTTTTCTGGCAAATCCTAGCTTAAAAAAAAAATACACAAAAAAATCCCTCCTCAATCATTCCTGTGGCCCCTCTGTTTTCATCTAGATTCTTGCCAGAGGTTGTCAAAACAAGAAAGGAAAATAAAGCTTCAACATGATTTTTTGCTGTTCCTCCCCTGCCAGGGCATCAGCACCTTGTTCCAGGCAGCCAGAAGTGCCAGCACGTGGGTGATGAGGGGAACGGCCATCAACGGTGCCAAAACCATGCAGCACCCTGTGCAACAGACTGCGGTGCAAGGAGCCCTTGAAGGAAAAGGCCTCAAAGAACCCAGTAAAAGCTGAAAACGGGGTTGAATTACAGATCCCCACAGGCTTGGGTTCTCAAAATGGAGCAACACAGGCATCAGCCGCAGCAGAAGAGCAGGGGCTGGGCGTGATGGAGAGCTCAGCAGAGGCACGGGGAAGGTCGGGCTGTGTAAGACCAGTAGGGCATGTCTCCTGCCAAACCCAGGGGTTGCAAACCAAACCTCCTGGTAAGAAACCTGAGCACTCTGCTGTTTTTTCCAATTCTGGCCTCTACGCTGAGCATGAGTAAATCTCCCAAAGTCAGGAGCAATCTGAGCGTATTAAGAAAACGCCTTGCATTAAAATGTGCTGGTGATGTCTTCTGTTTCTTTGACTTCTCCCTTAATTTAAATTGTTCCAAACCCAGATAACCCCAAGTCTCTCAAAGTACAGTCTCAAAGAAAATGTTTCTCTCGCCTTTTTTTCTTTTTGGCTGTGCTTCTCAGAAGTCTCCTTTCATCTTGCTGAAGCCTGAAATTTGCTGAAAGGCCCCATAAAGGGTAACTCTCCAGCACTGAGCGTGTTCCCAGTGACAGAGCACACGCAGTAACAGGAGCATGTTTTTATTCCATCTTTAGCTTCCCACTGTGCAAATGGAAGCTCAGACCCAGCCTGGCTGACCTCCTCTTGGTGCAGAGGGACTGGTGATGGGCACAACAACCACAGCCGTTACCTTCTCTCTGCTCCAGCCCTTTGCTGGAGATGGAGACAGGGCCATCTCCTGCACTTCTACACCCATTCCTGGAGCAGCGACAGATGGTGGGAGCCCAGCCCCAGTCAGGGTGATGGGGCTCACAGGAAAGGACAGCATGGCCAGACCAGGACGCACAGTACAGAGCACAGCACCAGAGTCAGGGGGATGTGACAGCAGAGCCATCGGTCACCCTAGAAACATAGCCTTGGTGCCTCCCACCCCTAGCGGGTGGGAAGCACCGTTCCGTGCAGCATTTTGTGCTGTTTCATTTTCGGCCCAGAGGCAGCAGTCACTACAGCCCAGGTGAGCTGCCCCAGTGTGCTGACGTCTGGAGACTCCTCTGCTTAGTCCTGAAGACCAAAAACTGCACTTAAGGCCCCCACAAGATAGAGCAGCCCACGTGAGCACAACGGGATGCCCTGGGGAGCCGGTGTCATGCCCAGCAGTGCCCCCACCCTGAGCGCAAGCACCCGGCGCGGGGCACTCTCCCCACGCTGCTGTGCCGGGTGACCGCAGCGCAGCCCCCCCAGTCTCAGCCACTGGCGGAACCAAACACAGCCGTATCAGCCCAGCTGCTTTGTGATTTGCTTCATGCAGCCTCAGCTCCAGCGCCTGATAAAGTGCCTGTGAGATAATCGGCGCTCGCAGCCTCCTCTGGGTCGCTGGGGATGCTGCAGGCCCTGATCAAAGGGCCCCAGGGTGGGCTTCAGTTCTGGCTGCTCCCCCTGTGCCCCAGCGGTACCCACAGCAGGAGGACAAGTCCGGTCTCTGCCAAGCTGATGCTAACTGTTAAAAATAAGCCCTGCACCACATAGATGTAGGAAAGTCTTTGAAGGAAATAAATAACTAACTTCACTTGTAGAGGCACATATTTAGCAGTATTACCTCATCTCAACTGCAAAATATCTAGCTCGCAGCTGGTTCTTCTGATTTCTTCCCCCTGCAAAACTTCATCCAGCTCTCCCTGAAGCTGATTTCATAGCCTGTTCAACTGGCCGTGTCTTTGGCCATTTGCTTTATTTTAGGTGAAGAAAATGAGCCTGAAAGTTTTATGCACCACTCAACCACTTTTTTTTTTCCATGCTCAAGACACCTGGTAATAGCATTGTGATTTCATAAACACTGTAGAGTTATGCCTCCTTGTAGCAGTCAGAGCAGTATTTTCTGCTCACTCAGACTGGTTTTCTACTCTGATTAAGTTCCAATGACTCCAGCAGTTACTTTTATTTGCAATGCTGTGTGCAAGTCAGCTCAGAAGCTGGCCTGATACAGCAAGTTATATCACTTCCAGGCACTTGGCCTCCGTGTTTTGCAAAGTTATGGATAGGAACGGTATTCAGCACAGGCTTTCTGAAGAACAAAAAAGGCAAAGAGAAAGGATGGAATAAACACGTCTTTTGGCTCAGCAGCTGATGGCTGGGTTTTCAAGTTTTCCATCAGTACAGGAAATAACATTGGGAAGGTTCAAGGTAATGAGGATAGAAGTTGAGTGTTCCCTACCTTTTGTCAGAAACTGGTCCAAGTTTGCTGCTTTTATGCACGCCAAGGAGTGCCCTAGGAGAAAAACCCTCCCCTGCTGCATTTCTGGGGAGGTGCTGCAGGAAACCGCTCTCCTAGAGGTGTTGTGAGCACTGGTGTGAAGTGGTCCCTCGGATGAGCAGGGGTTGCTCTTGCACCACTTTGCCCATCAAGAACAAACTGTTGCCCCCCTGGGCTCTGAGCGGTCTGCCCAGCACAGCCACAGCTCCATGTGCCTAGCAGGTGGGGCTGCCTATGGAAACCCAAAAATACCATGGGTATTGGTAGAGGGAACCTGGGGTTGATCACTCAAATTATTTCTTAACTGCAATGCAAAAAAAAAGAAACAGCATCAACATGGCATTCAAATCTACTGGCAGATACATGGTTAGAGCTCCCAGGACTGCTTGTATCCTGCAGTAAAGCCATCTGTGGCCTCAGCAAAGCCATAAGTTATACATCAGACCAGACCCTCTCCTGCAGAGAGGTTGCAGAGGGGTAATTCTGTACCTACACTGGGCAGGAGGTGAAACCCATGCCATAGTATCAAGACAACTGTAAATAAACCACTAACTTAGCTTAAAAAAAAAAAACAACACTTTTTTTCCCCCATCTCAAGTAACAGAGAGAGAGTTCTTTTATTTTGCCTTCGGATATTCAGTCTGCAGGGTGAGAAAGACTCACAATATGCAGGTTTTCTCTACCACTCCAAAAGGTAAAACAATTTTCTCATTTAACTTCTTAAACCAGAACTCAGGTTCCCCCTGAATCCAAGGGGGGAAGAGAGGGTGTTGCGGAAACCATTAAAGTTGCCAGGACCATGATAAGGACACAGCAGCAGACGCAGCCATCCTGGCATCGCAGTCAGGAGAAGCAAAGCAGACCAGTGACTAATAACACATCCAGCAAACACAGCCCAAAGTAATTCAGGTCAAAAGTGCTATGTTTTCCTCTTTCATTTAAAAAGCAAGACAGGAAATGTATAAAAGCTGACAGGATCATTAGGGATTTTATAAATGCTACTTCCTGTGGTACAGAAAAAGGAAAGGAGAACGGCACGCAGCCAAATTATGTGCTAGAGCTGAAGCATGCAACTTCGATGCAAAGCAACACTTTGCAAAACCAGCAGGCCTGCACCCAGAAGAATAAGGTGATGCAGGATCTGTCCTGCAGAGAAATTGGGGGCAAAGCCAGTATAAGCCACCCCAGAAGGCCAGCAGTGCACGGCGGGGAAGGCTCCCGGCACCTGTGCGTTTGATGAGTCAGCAGCCCCAGTCCCAACCTGGAGACGAGCGAGGCCCCAGGGCGGGAGGGGAGGCTGGTTTTGTTTTATTTTCTCCAAGGCTTTCTCTACGAAAACATAACCTCCTACCAACATCGGACTGTTTCACTGAGCCGACAAAGTTAAATAATGAATTTGGCACTTGCTGTTGGTGTCCACTACCCTGCTCCGAGTCACGCGCCGAGCGTTTGAGGGGAGAAAGGCTAGCAGGGAGGCAGGCTCATGTTTGTCTTGGAACGCTGCGTGCGAGCTCAGCTTTAAGCATCCCTCGGTACAGCCTGCTGTGCTGTCTGCTTCCACCCTCGGCAGCAGGCAGCAAGCCTAGCGTGCCGATCCCTGCTTAGAAAGCCTTGTGCTTTCTGCACCCATAATGCAGCTTGTGTACGGGTTTGTTTAAAAAAGAAGGAAAAGAGCAACCATGTGAGGTGGACAAAACACTTGCCATGGGACAGTGGAGCTTCACCAGCATGCTGTGGGGCTGGAGGGGTTCCCATGGGACAGGGGTGGACATCACAAGCCCCAGTCCTGCAGGTGAGCAGGCACGGAAGCTCCTTATTTATCAAGCAGGCACTTCCCAGCCTGTTCAATGTCATCGAGACAAGGAGTTCCTGGGTACACCAGCTGCAAAACTTCAGCTCCAGACAGACTTCAGCACGGGATATCGAGTACCAACACACAAGTGGTGTCTCTGGGGGCTTTAGGAGTTTTGGACTCAAGCATCTCAGTCGTACCTCAAACTCTTTGTAGATGCAGCCAAGAGCAATTAAAGCAGGGAGAGTGGGCGAGATGTGTGTAAATTGGGCTGAACCGTGGCCGATGGCCTGGGCGAGCTGTAGGGATGCTCAGCATCTCGTAGGGGCCCTCTGGACCCAGGTGTATTTGGCTGCCTGTTAGGACAGATGGAGATGAGATTATGCCAGAGGAGCTGCTGGCTGTGACTCTGACACAGCTTTGAAACAAATGCAGATAAATCCACTGTGCGCAGCAGAGCTGGAGCTCTCAGTGGAGTATTTGGATTGTTCAGCAGCCAAAGCAAATACATTTGCTCTGCAGGTTATAGAAGGCTGTTAAACCAGCCGTGCAACCAACTCCTCTGAGCCAAGTGATCTTTCTCTATATTGGAGCCTAACACCTTCAGTGACCCTGTTAAAGTTCACTGATTCTCCTGAATCTCCTCAGAGGATGTGCATTATAAATAAAAGGGTGAATACTTAGGGCGGCAGCACTTTCCAGATTCAGTCCGAAACTGTCCTTTTGTTTGTTTCAAATAATTGGCCCTTTTCTACTCGTGATTGAGCTCAGTCTTGCCCAAAACAGGGGAGAAAAGCAAGGATTCTCCCATAAGTCTCTGATACTCAAAAAAAGCCCAATACATCCCCAGAGCAGAAGGCAAGGGCTAGAATAAGGAGTCTCTAAGCTTTATTCAGGGTATTGTCCTGCAAACACTTACTGCCCAGCACTGTGCTTGCTCCCCTAAGGAGCTCCTCTGGGGTCTCACCTCCCAAGGGCTGGTGACACTGGCAGGGTCTGCACTGGCTTGCTTGAAAAGTGGTGGCAGAAAGCCACAGAGGGTTTTGCAGTAGGAGAAAGGAAAGAAAACCCCTCGGGTGTCCCTTGCTCCTCTCTCTGCACAAGTAATGGGTCAGCAGCAGGTGACAGGGACCATGGCCCAGTGCTGCCCATGAGTTGGATGTCACTGGTGCTCTGCAGAGGTGGCAGAGTGTGTCCTTGAGGTGGCAGCCAAGCAAAGCCACTTCCTAGGCACCAGATGGCTTGATAACAAGGGAAACTTAGCAAAATATTAATTACAGAGTCCCTATCTCATAAGGCTTTTTAATCTCCAGCGTACTTTGTGACTAATGAGTCACGTTTAACCTGTAGCACCAATCTCTGCCCTAGCTCCACCAGCACTAAATTATTACTTTTGCTGCACTGAGTCCCAGTCCAGACCACCATGCTCTGCAAACACACACAGCTCACAGGAAAGGTGTCCTTGCTCCATCTCTGAAGCAATGTGCACAAAACACACATAGCAGCTCCAACAAAGCCCACATCCACGGCTCCAGGACGCGTGCTGTGTGAGCGTTGTTTACGTGGACAAACAGCTCCCAAGCCACGCGCTGTTGCAACACCCGCCTATCTCATCACGATCTTCACTTCTGTCAGCAAACACGTCCTAAACACCACTTAGCATCCACACAGAGTCCTGCTTGCTGCCACATCATCTTACACAGCTCCTTACGCAACAACCAGACAATCTGGATTACTCACTGGCACATGATTTTTCTCGAGATCCATTGCTTATCAGAAATCAAAAAGGGATTTTTGTATTTGTCAAGACAGCAGCACCTAATGTCACACCAGGTAGGCTTACTTTTGTGAGGGTTAGGAAGTCTTCAGCCTTCAAACCTTAAACCACCCTTTAAGCGATGAAGAAAATCTTTCTCCTAAGTATAGGTTATTCTGCACTTGCTGTTAAGAGACTTCTTTTTCTTCCTGAGAAATGCCCAGTCAGTAACTACGCGTGGTGACCGACGGCCATGCGATTGTGCACTGCCTTGCTTAGAGGCTTGGGGGAGCCAACCATTTAAAAAAAAGAGATAAACAAAAAAAAAGAAACAAAAGAAAAACCACCAAAACACACTTTCGTTTCTGTTCCCCTTCACTGGCAGCATAAACACACTGCAACTGCTCCACAACTGCACACTGTACACCCGAATCGTTTCTGTGGTTGTTTATTTACTGAGATTATAGTCATGCCTCAAGGCCTCATCTTTGATGTCTGAAGCTTTGTGGGCAAAAATCTTTCTGGAGGAAAATAATGATTTCCAGTGTTCCCCATCCAGCCCTGTGACTCGCCCGGGTCACCGGGGCAGTGGCAGCGCACCCCCGGGGGGGCAGTGCCGGGAGACCCCTGCCCACCCCTCTCCCACCTCAGCTTCCCAGGCTCCGAGGGCCCCGTCATCAGGGTGAAGTCTGCAGAAAGCTGGGCAGCAAAACCCTGCTCGGATCTCGGCCCAAATCCATTCAGGGGAAGTGGGGAACGAACACAAAGTCGGTTTCACTGCAGGTAAGCCACTTGCTCTACGCCTAGAAGACAGCATGTAAATGGAAAAATAAAAATAAAAACTCTACAGTCAACCAGAGAAAAGAGCACAGGAACATTTGCACAATGAAGGACAGAGATAAGTACAGTTACCAAATGTGTTTTCACACAGGAGGAACAGGAAGGATTAGCAGATATTTTAGACTGAATTTCTTCACTTGCTACAAGAACCAAGTAGCAGCAACGTGCACCAAAAGCACTTACTGCAGGTTAATGAATCCTCAGCTTAACAAGGCAGCAGGTCAGGAGAACATATGTGCACTTCCCCTGAAGGAAGGGCAGATGCTGAAACAGGAGATGCCTTTGCAAGTTCAAGGGAGCCCCCAAAGGGCTGAACGGAGCCCACCTCTCTCTAAACTTAACGAGGTCCATGGACACGGCACAGAAATTTATAGGAGAGCAACTTTGACACACATTGCAGGGCAAGGAGGGAGATTTCACACCAATTAGGAAACGCTGTGAAGAGCAGCCTAGGCAGAGGGAGTAGAGTTTCAAAAAGCCACGTTCTGCCAAGCTGCTGATTGTATCTAATTGGAATATTTCAGGCAAATGAAAGCAGAAACGCTAGCGGGAATTTTGACGTGTATAGCAAACGGGGAGAATATCGTATATTCCATCTGAAGGGGTAACAAGGGAAAGACTGCCAAAAGCAGTTTTCCAAATGGAGAGCCAGACAAAATAATATATTAGACCCAGTTTTTGGCAGTAGGAGCCGGACTTTAAGGGTCTCAGCACAAGCCCAGAGAATCCTTCACCTTTCCAAGGCCCCCAGTCCAAGCTCCATTTAATGCCATGTAGAACTTAGTGATGCGGCTGAACCCCCAGTTACAGCACAAAGACATCACACGATTTACCGTGGAAACGTGCCAGTTTTGTTGTCAGAAGTCAAACCCAGGGAAGGCACAAGCCGTACTCAGGTTTAGGCTCACAAATTTTTGTCTCAACATTTTCTCAGCTCCCGCTTGTTTGGCTGGGATTGAAAAAAAAAACAAAAAAACAAAAACCACAGTTTGGTCAACAGCTTACAGTTGTGCCTCGTTTCTGCTTAAAACCAAATGGCCTGCACAAAAATGATTCCAGATTCACTCTGAGGATTTGCAGACTTTAAGGCATCAGCCAGGGAATCTGTACAAAATTCAAACTTCAGCCCTAGCCTGGCAATGGAATCACAGCTCATAGCCTTCAACAGCGTGTCGTTGGCCTCTTCGGCCTTGCTCCATCCCCGTCCCAATGCTGGTGCTGCAGGGAAGTGCCACAGCCAACCTGCTCCAGCACAGACGCAGCCGAACCGCCGCGCGTGGCTCAAAAGCTGCCACTGAACCGAGCACTGCAGGTTCCTTTCTGGTGACTTCTCCTTGGCATATCCTACATGAAAGTGTTGAAAGTGTTCAAAGTTGGGCTGGATGGGGCTTTGGGCAACCTCATCTAGTGGAAGGTGTCACTGTCCATGGCAGGTGGTTGGACTGGCTGATATTAAGGGTCCCTTCCAACCCAAACCATTCTGTGATTCTACAGAAACAAGTAGGGAAACAACTCGAGGACAAGGACGAAAGGAGAGACCAGCTAGATCCCAATGACCGCGGCACGCTCTGCTGGGCTCTCACAAGGCGAATAAACCCCCAGGAGCAAAACACACAGTCTCTGCAAACACACAATGTTCACGAGCACAAAGGACCTAGATGAAGCAACGACTCGGGAATGAAGAGCGTGCATTTTTCTGAAGCATCTTAGTGATGTAGGGAATGAAAATAAACAGCATGTTACACTACTCAAGAGCTATGCTGAATTTCTCCAAAGGCCATCCTAGATCCAGCTCAGTTTTATGATATATTGCTTTTTAGTACTCAGCTGCATTCCTGAAATAAGACCCTCGAACCCTCCGAAGATATACCAGCACTAACTATTCTAACATCAAGATATTAATGCATAGCAGAAGCGTGTGAATTCGAGGGGCAGGATAAGCTGCCTGCAAATAAACAAAAATATAATGTTCTATTTTGAGGCACAAGTATGAGTGGATCACTGTGCTGGAGAGGACCCTGTCAGTCCCTTAGATACAGCCCAGTTCACCACAAGAAATCACGGCAAAGATGTTCATCCATAGTTTATAGTCAAGGCACACAGAATTAGGACAGAGATGGAACATTTGCTTTTCCATGATCTAAATCCCCCAGGATGGCATCCCCATCTTCCCTGCAGGAACCCGGAGAATCATAGTGAGCTGCTGTGTTTTCCTACCAACACCGCTGGCCCAGGGTTAGGATTTTGGTGGAAGTGCCTTGGAGCGGCACTGAGGCAGTCTATAACTTTGGGGGCAAAGAAAGCCAGAGGAGTTCAGCTTCTCACAGGATTTGTCTGAGTAGGATGAAGTTTTCTCAGTTTTTGCCTGCCCAGTAGCTGAAATTATGATTCTGTCCTCTTGTGTAAAGTCATAAAACAAAGGATGACAGGCAGCAGGTCGCACTCAGAGCTTCTACAAGAAAACACATTTGATACCTGTCCACACGCCAAAGTTACACAGATATTTGCTACATTTCTCATTAGATTTGTTCAACCCTTGCACAGCTAGGGAGTCCTAACTCTTTTTATAAGAAAGCACAGGGCTTTGTGTACAAATGGGTAGTTCCTGGAGGAATTCCCTCTGGTTTGTAAAGTTCGTTGTGGGTCTTGGGACCCCATAAAGGGAGGGCAGACTCCCTTCTGCCAGAAAGTTTAATAACTAGCCCAGAAAGCAGGGTTGCTGCTGACAGACATTGTTTCTATAACCCGCAGACGGAGAGGGCAAAGGGGATGATGGAGATCAATAGACCTGGGGTGTGTGCACAAGACAGCCTGTCTCTGATCAGGTTTCCTCCAGGGGCTGGATCTTGGGTTTTTTCCTTACCAGAAAAAATCTCCAGCCTGAAAGAGTAAGTTTGCACACAGGTCTCTCTCTGTAATAACAGAAAGGGGAGGCGGGGGGGGAAGGGGGGGAAGGAAAAATATTCTTCTCCCACTTACACTGGTGTGAAACCAAGCGATCAGTTTACAGTGCTGTAACTGCAAGTACAGATTATTTTATCATTTTACATGTTTTTATCCAGATTAATGAAGCTTTCATGCTCCGAGCATTTTGGTCAACACTTAACATTCACATCCCATGTTTAAGTGCTTGTAAAAGCATTAGTAAAACGATGAGTAGGACTGTTGTTTTTACAGCCAGGATTCCTAACAAAGTGAGTCACTCGCAGCAGCACTGCCTGTTTGTCCCTTCCGCTCCACCACCCCTCTCATGGAGCTGTTGAACCTTCTGGCCCATTTCAGCCACATTTGATAAAGGAATAGACCTCAGAAGGATGTTGGGACACTAATAGCTTTGTAGTTTCTAGAGCATCTCCAGCAGCCCCAACTTCAGCAAGGACTCAGCCCCCACCAGACCTCAGAAAGCTCAAGCAGGCAGCTCCCGGCTGCCTTGCTCCAGCTCTGAACGGCTTCTTAACATTTCCATGTCTACACACAGATATTGTGGAAAACGAAGTTATCAGAGTAACCTAGGGACCACCAGATCCAGTTTCTGGTGTGGTTTGTCCAAGGCTCTCTCAGCAGACCCAGCTGCTTTCCTTGTACAGACTGGTGCAAGAACAGCCCAAAGTGTGCTTTTCAGTGCAGCGTCTTTGACTAATTTGAGCTTATATCCCCTACCACTTTCATCCTATTCCCAAAAGCAAGCTTTTAAAACTCCTGCTCACATCTTTTCCTGAACTTCACCATGAACCGTAGTTCTCCGCTGCATTTTGCCCTGCTTGTCTCATGGGTGGGCTGGGTCCCCATCATCTTCCTCCACGAGGCTGCTATCGTCTCCCCACAGCTGCACAGCTCGGCCATCGCAGCACTGCTCAGTGGAAAGAGGGTGTCAGGGTCTGTGCACTGCAAAGTGCTCTTCCTCACTGGCAAAATGCTGTTATTTATGCAAGGCTTAAACACTGGACATACAGATGCCAGCCACAGACCCTCAGACCTGACATGTAGCATCCCAAAGCCATTCATCACTCAGCACCCTTATCCTGGTTTAAAATCCGCAAGTCACAAAGCAAACAACTTAGTGATTCATTTTTCTGTGCTTTTGTACATTTCTGACTGCCTTTCTCCTTCCACCTATTCAGCAGCTTCAATCGGCTTCCCCAGCGATCCCAGTCTCTGCCCTCCCCTCGCTGCCACCATTGTGTACCCACAGTACTTTGGGTCTGCCCCATCCAAGCATGTCCATACCAGTCTCCTCATCAATTCCTCCACAATTTAGCAGTGCCATCTGATTCACAGCTTTTATACCTTCCCCAATAGCAGAGCCCCCAGTGAGCTGCTCCGGCTGCCTTAGCATTTTAAACAGCTTTACTCTGAACTGGTCAGCTGAAAAGTGCTTATTTCTACAGAAAAGGAGATGACATCAGCTGATGCAGGATAACCATGACAACCTCCCCAGACCAGCAGGGCCACATGCTATTTGAATAAGTAAAGCAAAGTTTTACTCAACAACTTTCTAGGCAGGACCTCCACTTTTAATCAGCAGACTGAGTGAATGCATACATTTGCTCATATTTTACCCATGCTGCTACCACTATTTTTGATGAATTAAAGAGTCCTAAGATCTGGAGAAGGTGGTGGTACTAGTGGGAAGAAATCTTCCCAAAATGGCATTTTGAATCCCTACCAAACACAAGGCTGACGTGCAGATAAAGAGGATGCCAGCCCCAAAACCCATCTTCAGTTTGCTCCCTGACAGGCTTGCACCGACATCAAGCAATTGACAGTTTTCCATAAGAAACGCACTTTGGGATTTGGCACACGATGGGACTTCATGAATCAGGTTCTTCAGCTTTAATCATCTGCTAAGAAAGCAGAGAATAGAAAAGATTTCAAAGCTTGGATTTTGATCCAAAACCACAGCAAATCCATCTTCTAAATGTCATCTTCATAGGCTCCATACCTGATTGGTATTTTCTTGCTCAAAGTGGGCTGGAAACATTTTTAAATAGGCTGGCATGCAGAATTGAGAGGTGATATGTGCTGGATCCAGACAGATTAATTCTCCAGTGCTTCAGTTTTGAAGTATGGTTGAATTCTGGGAAGCCCCACACTCATTTTCTACACAATTGCTTTCCAACATATAAACTCTTTATTAAAATAAATAAGTGTAGGAGGATTAGCCTTCTGGATCCAGAATCTCTTACTCCCTGATTCTTCATGATGATGTATTTATAAAACATGTGTGTCCCATTTTGGGGCAATTTAAAGTTTGCCTAGTACATAAATGCTTCATTAAAACAGCTGCTCACAATCTGTTAGCATAAATATTTTCCACCCCTTTCTGATCATCATGAAAGGAGGCCAACACTAGAGCCAGGCTCCAAGCAGCCCGCGCGCTGGAGGTGTTCACAGCCTGCGTTCACGTGTGTACTTCAGGACTGGACCCTGCTACCCGGGGCTCCTTCCAGCCTCCGGGAACGGCTTTTCTGCACCGCATGGGTCCTTCCAGATGCAGCACCCTCTGCGAGATGCACACAAATGGGAATTGAGCTGGGTCTGCAGGAGCCCTCCTGAGCATTTCTGCACAGCAGGAGTGCCCTGGGTGCGCTCACGGGGACGCTTAGCCCAGCATCAACGTGTCTGCTGCAAAAAGGAGCAGTCCCTTCCCCACCCGTGGCCCTGTCCATCTGCTCTGTTCCAGCCCTTGCACCAGCCCGGCTGTTCATGCAACCCCACAACAGACTGATCAGGAAAACGGTCCAGCAAAAAATCTTTTTTTGCCCTTTTTCTCCCCCCACCTCAGGTATTTCCTACAATCCGTACTGCAGCTGAGCACAACAACAACAAAAAAAAAATATGAAGGATGCAGCCCAGATTGCACAGCTCCAACCCCAATAAACACACCCAGCCTGAAACCAGCAGGCCAAACGCAACTCTCACACACCCAACAAACATCTCGTCACCTATAAACGACATCCTAATTTGAGATGAGCATGCCCCAAGGGCCACAGCCCAGAGCAAGTCTCCTCCTCCCAACCCGTCCCTGCCAGCACTGAACAAAGACTTGTTCACTGGTCCAAAAGATCTGTTTGACTTCGAAAAATCAATCATGCCCAGAAAGCCAGTCTCCTTGGGATCAGGAGGCTCAGTTCCACCTTTCACTAAACCCTTGCCCTTCTGGAATAACTGCAGCCAAGCCAGCAGGGTCACATCAGATTCATCCTGCGACTGGGGATGAAACCTGAGCCGCAGACTCTGATCATTAATCCTGTTATCTGGCTGCCTCCCTGCATCAATCCAGAGAGGAGGAAGCCTCTTTATCGCGGTTCTGTGCCTCATGATGAAATAATTCAACTGGATTAAATCAGCTCTTTGGGTGCATCAATCATGCCATTGTCCCTGGAGCAGGAAGCTTCCTCCTCAGCCTTTAGCCACCTCTGCCCTAACCCATGTTCCAAGGACTTCCCTGCACATTTCATTTGTGTCTGTATTCTTGCATTAACTTAGACAAGGCAGCTGCATCCTGTGAGCAAGAGCAATAAGAAAAGCTAACAAGCAATAAAGTCAACTCTTAAATAACTCTTAAAGTCATATAGGGTCTAAGAGATGCACAGTGATGCCAAGTGCGGTTTTCCATAGAAGCACCCTATAACTCGTTAAAGTATAACTAAGTGGGGCGCCTTGGAGCTTTTGAAACTACTACTGAGCACCTGCCTGAATGGAAGCCTCACCCAGGGTCCCACATCTTCAAAAACATTAACTCCCAGTGACTCTATAAGACAAGGCAGCATCAGCAGCTTAATGTCTCTGAGGCAGCATTGTAGCACCAGGTCCCACGGAGCAAGGCACCAAGCAGATGTGCTGTCCCTGCGACTACCCACTTAGAGTCTATGTATAAGAGCTGGGAAACCCAGGGGGCATGAGAGGGCAACAGCAACCACAGTTGCTGAACAGCAAACAGTTCTTTGCTAAAATTGCTGAAAACTTTGGGTTCTCCACAGGACAAGCTTTTTGTCTTAAAGCTGTTCCTTGCCACAAGCAAGAGCAAAACCTGTGTTGCTTTTTGGTGCGGCTGTTATGCTATGAGAGATCGTAAAAAAAGATTACAGGAACAATCTTTCCCCCAGCTTACAGGGATGCTGCAAGGCTTGCAGGGTGAATTTTGGGGTATTGGATGGTGCTGTGTGTTCCGTGGCACAGTTAGAGGGGTGGAAAGCACAGGGGTGACACTTTCCTGGGACCCTTGCACCAGAGCAGGAAACATCCCCTCCTTTGCAGAACGAGGACAGAGCTACCAAGAAGCCCCGTCTGCTCCCCACTAACGCCCACCTGAACTCAGGCCAGGGAATTCATTGCTTCTGCTTAGCAGAGACACAGCACCGAGGGACTCCAGGGGAGGGAAGCAGATGTGATCAGAGAGGAACTGTTGTTGGGCTATGTGGGATTTGGGATCAGGACACGTGAATGGCACGGTAACAGAATAGGGCTTTCCATAGCATTATTTACTCTCACATACAGAGATAAACCATCTCTTCCTTGCATTAGCCTCTTCCAAGCAAGAGCAGTGAGAAACATGACAAAAAAGCATTCCCATTTAAATCCCTGCTTTTTTTTTCCCTTCCCTCTCACAAACATACATTTGCTTTGAGCCCCAGGTTAACAAAAACCACAAAGCCCCACTTCGCCAAAACCACAACATTTTCCTTGATTTGGGGTCAAAACTGACAAGTTCTGCCTGTTTTCCTCCTGCAACCATCAATCTTCTCAGGTTCACTCTGAGAGCACCTCAGTTACACTGAAAAGTTCACAGACCTGGCACAAGCTGGGGATTTATTATTAAACCTGCCAGATCTGGGGTTTGATTTATGACTCTTTCATACAGTCATGCTATCGAGTACAGACAGGCCCCGCAGTGCATGCTGTGAGGCGTTCATAAAGCTGTAAGCTTCGAAGCCAGAAGGGACCACTTAGATCTGGGCTGACCCCCTGGATGAATGCAGAGCAGCCACTCCTGCAGCTACCCACAAGCAGCAGGGCTGTAGCTTTTAATAACACACTTTCTAATAACATGTTCTCTGTTCTTGCACCTCTCTGTAGTTTCTAGAGGCTGCTAGGAGCAGAAAGGACCCCATGGAGCAAAGCAGTGGGGGACAGACCGTATGTCGTGCCCTTGCTGCTGCCATCGCTCGGCTGCTTTCTGCAGTGATGCTCAGCGCTGCGAGAGGAGTGCAGGAATTGCAGAGCGGCCACATTGCAAGGGACCTCTGGGGTCCTTCTGGTCCAACCACTCTGCTCAATCACGGCCACCTAGAGCAGGTTGCCCAGGACCAGCAGGGCAGCCACGATCATGAAACTATTCCTAGTATCAGGTCTGAATTGGAGACTTCCTCCCTCGAACCTCCCCCCAGGCAGGACATTTCAGCTCCGTGCACGATCACAGCATTGCTTTTGCAGGTTTGGTTCACATTGATCATGGGGTTTGGCGCTCAGCAACGAGCCCCTTTGCCCACGCTCCCCAGCTCACCCCAAGACACCCCTAACACACAGGATGGGGCTCCTCTCCCAGCCAGGAGGCAGCAGCGATGCAGTGGGATGGAGGGATGGTGGATGGATGGAGCGAGCCCCCCCAGACTGCTGGCACCAGGGACCCAGCGCTGCTGCTGCCTGGATGCTGGGAAGCATCTCCAGGGGTTTTAAGCCTGGATTAGCAAGCACTCTTCTTTCTCACTGGGTTTTCACCAGTACAAATGCCTGCAAGCCTCAGGGTCTCTGCATAAGCAGAGCTGTTACCAGCTTTAGTTCACCAATGCACCCTCCACCTTAAATGCAACTGGGACCTCAAAACTCACTGTTCCTTTACACACCTCCCAGAGAGACCTGATCTGCCGTTGAACATTACAGAAGATACCACAGCCACAGCATTTATTTGTCACGTACTGGCTGTCACACAGCCCCAAAGACCAGGAACTGCTGGAACAAGGGATGCCCAAAGGCTCCCAGCCAGCTGTGCTGGATGCTGCAGAGGAAGGGGCGGGGGGGACGACACACGACAAACCTCAGGATTCCTGTCAATACAACCCATAGCGGAAACAAAAATCGGGACCAACTGACATTAACCCAGACAACAAACCTCCGCTCATGCAAGCTTCCAAAGGCCTCAGAGATTACAGCAAGTGTGGAGAGGAAATAGTAAAAAGCATGCACAGGAAACCCCGATGCTTCGTCATTGAGCCATATGTCCTGCATAAAATGGTTACTTTTTTTTTCCCTGACTTGTAAGGCAACTTTTATATTATTTTGGGTACATTTTATATATGCAGATATACAAAAAATATTTATTTTACATTTTAAAAACTCTGGCGATGTCAAGGCAATCTGAATAGACAAAGGGCAATTTACTGCCAAGGTTTCGGGAGCAGTCCCATGGGCCCTATTTGCAGTTATAACAACACATTTTATCTCTGTGCAAGCAGGAAGAGGGGGGCGTAGCACGGCGGAGAGGCGGAAGTAAGCGCTGGCAGTGAATCAGATGATGTATATTAGGGAGATAATAGGCACAGATTACACACTTGGCAGCCGTTGTGCACCGTGCCCTCAGTTTATAAAGCCCAGGTTCCCCTGCCGGGATTCCTTGCTGTCCCACAACGCCGCAGGTAGTTCAGCCTAAAAAGCCCATCCCAGCAGGAAGCCGGGGTGCAGCTGAGCCGCCCCGCGCTCTCCCCTTTCGGTTTCGGTGAAACTCTCGCCTTAAGCAGAGGCTCATCACAGGCTGGCAAAGCGCTTCAATCCCAGCCCTTCGCTTAACAGCTTCAGAGGACTATAAGTGCTGCACATCCGGCGTTCAAAGTGGGTGGTATGCCCTACTGCCAAGTGTTCATGTTGAATAGTGCCATTCCAGTACATTATTTTATTTACTTATTTAGGCAAATAGCTGTATGGCAAACACTCGCAGGAACCGCACACTGACACGGGCTCGGCAGCGTGCTCCTCAGGTAGCACAGCATCATGGAAAGATAGCCCAACACTGTGCAAACTGCTCGTTTTGGTATGGCTGGACTGGGTCTTAGCTAACCCACGCTCTTGTTTTAAAATGCCTGGAAGCCCGGCCCAAATACTGTTTCCGATTCAAAGTTGCTGACGCTAAGAAATTCTTGATTTGACAGCTTTCCTTAGTGGAAGAGCAAAAATATGAACCACTGGAAACTTTTCCTACAGTTGTGTTTCTTGTTCTAAGACATAATGGCCAAAGCTTTAGAAGTTACCCAAGCTGCTTGGCGTTGTATTTCATTTGTTAGTGCAGAGAATCTCAGCCCTGGCTCCCTGCAAAACTTGAAAAGCTTCAAAAGAACAACATTTGACTCTAAAAACATCTTGTCTTTTACCCCAGTGACTCACTGTTTCTCTTCCAGTAAATGGTCACAAACTTTTGTTTACTTTTGCATACACTCTCCAGCTTCTTGCAAACATTACTCGGCCCTTCTGCTGTGGTACGTGGAGGTTTTCTTCCAGCAAACCACGGTGCCGTAGGCTCACCGGGTGACAGCTAAATCTGCCAGTGGTAACAGACCTACAGTAACAGTGGGACCAAGGAAAATATTGTCCCTCCTCTGCTCTGAGGTTTGTCCACCTGGTTGCCTGCACCACTTTAATTAAGTCAGGTGCAGCTGCAGGAGAAAACCAATGAATCAGCAGCTCCCCTACACCACCAAACTCAAAGCACAGAGCAACAAAGGGGGGAGGAAGGGAGGAAAAACCCAAAACAATCATTTTTAGTAATGACTTTTCATTAGTGTGACCACAACCACACAAAGCACAAAAATAATCAATGTGATCTCCGGCAACCAAAGTTAGGTCTCTCCAATGTAAGTACTATAGCTCAAGCAGGAGATGCCAGAACCAGGTGAAGTTCTTTAGCCAACATCAGGAGGAAATGTGATTGCACGACTGAAATAGGCACCTTTGGACCTAATTTGGTAAAACCATAAGAATGCTTAAGCATTCACTTAAGCATGTGCTGAAATACTTTGCCCAGTAGTTCTACTTTAGACAGATACTGGGCTAATACTATTGATATCTTTAAAGTTTTCATCCATTACCCATTTCTTTTTAGATCTCTAACTGTGTGGCTTAATGAATGAGTTTTGTCCCAAGTAAGTCCACATCCTCATCTGTTCTGTGCATCAATTCTCAAAAGGACCTTCACTAGAGAATTTCTTATCTATTCATTCATCAGCTCAAACTCCCTAGTGAGGTCATTTCCGAAGTTTTTAACAAAAAGAGACTTTTGATTCTTGCGGTCATGTTGCAAATTATATCTTCACTAATCTAGCAGAGGTCAAAAAAGACTCTGGAGTCAAAGAGCATCTCTGACTCCTCAGCACACGTGTGTCTTTAGGCTTTTAAAAGTATACAGTCCTGCTGTTATAAATAGAGCATTCTTCTCTAAGGTCAAAAGCTTTCAAAGTGCTGGAAAGCATCTTTTTATTTATTATAATTGTGTTTCTTCTCCTTGGAATCAGGGTGCACTGAACTGAGACAAGAGTTTTTTGAGTGCAGCATTCCATCCAGGCTATTTTTACATTGTCAGAGGGTTAACGTGGACATCAGCATCCCTTGCTTTGTCAGACTTCCACAACCCAACTTCAAGAACAGCAGTGAGCGATTTACTGAAGAAGAGAACGCAAGTGAGAAGAGTCAAGATAAATGGAGTGGAAAATACAAAGCCCAGCCTTCCATTGAGCAGGTTTCAAGGACTTGAACACAGGAAGGTATCATGGTACCATAAGCCCTGTGCTTGAGGCTGTTTGGTTCTTACACTCTGATGCGTAGGCAGTTGCTATTGCCCCACGCAGACAACATAGCTCTTCCACTTTTATGAGTACAGCCAGGCTGCACAGGATGCACACAAAAGCAAAAGAGCAATTTGGACCAGCAGTCTTTGGAAGTGCTCTTACTTTTTCAAATCCCTGCTCAGAAAAGGTATGCTTTAAGGTACACTTATACCCAAGCTGCCCATCAAAGGACAGGAAGTTTCACTGATTTCAACAGGACATAACCATTTTTCAAGGGCTTTGAAAAATAGCTGCACCAGCCTGCAAGTTCAAACAAATGTGACTACACTTTCTAGAACACACAGCCCAACAGGACCACAGTACGACTGCAAGGCCTTGGTTGACGTCAATCTGCAGATAATGATGCAAGCCAGCAGCAGTCCACCCTCACCAGGGGTTACAGCATTCGGATGGGTATTAGGAAGTAACGTCTACTGAGTGACTGCACAAGGAAGGCAATCCAAACGCTGTGTGGGGAGAAAACCAAGAGGCCAGTCAATACTTGGGGTATGACAAGACTAAGGAATCCTTTTAAAAGGTATTTCTTCAGATAACAGGCACACCTATTCATGTCCTGTTGGTTCTCGAGGTGTCAAAGTCCCTCTTCCATCGCTAATACTTGTTACTTTTCTGGGGGATAGATGAAAAGAAAGAAGAGGCCTCAGTTAGCTCTAGCTAGCCTTATTCTGGAGTGATTTTGTACAGTAATTCCTGGCTCCACATCCAGGATGTCTCCTTGCTCCTCAGCTGAAACTTTACATGGAGACAACTCATGTGAATATGTCCAAAAGCTCTGCTTGGAGGGCTGTAGGACTAACAGGACAATGCATTTGTGTGGTAAACAAATCCAGGTTTTATGAAGATGTTTTGGTTCTTCCAGAGGTCATCAGGCCTGCAAACAGAACCCACAGTGTCTTTTAGCTCCTCCTCTTGCATAGAGGAGGTTGAAAAGTAAACCAGTTTTTGTAAGATGATTCATAGGGGTCTGTCATGATGGGGTTGTTCACAAGGTTTGGCTATTATATATTCTTTGGGTTCCACCTAAAATAAGGGAATGCAAATCAAACAGATGTTGCATCCTTTTATCTTGCTATCCCTTTTGTGTCAGGCTAAGCTCAGCCTGAAAGAAAGAACCTTGAATTTTAAAATAACTAAAGCGCATGTACTCCTCCAAAATAAAATCTAGAGCAGTAACAGGACACCTTAGGTTTACTGAAGGGTACATTATCATGCTGAACTACTAGTTAACTTGATGTTAAAAATAAAAAGTCTCTTTTGGAACAGAACAGGAAGGCTTAAATGATTTTAGGAACCTGGATTTTGAGGAGCTGCTCTACAATGTGATAATGTCCATGCTTTCTCCAAGCTCTTCTGTTCCTGTATTGACGCCAGGAGATTAGAAGGGTGTTGAGTGGTGCTTAGCCTCTTGAGGGGTCATTAACATCACGTGCAGTACTGGAGTATTTTCACTGGCTCAAACCATTCTTGCTTGCTGATGAGCACACAGGGGTCAGAGGAAGTTGCACCTCAAGGGATGTATTTCTGTTTCACAGCATCTTTCCTCTCCTTTCTCCCAGGACACCTTGGGGATCTTGGCTGAGCCCAAGGCCATTTTTCTGAAGCCCTGAGCAACTTCTCCTCCCAGTTGCACTGCACACCACTGCAACTGTCTTTGAACTGCAGTAGCAGTGCAAGGAATGCATTTTTGGACCTATCCTAGTACAGCCCTTTGCAATGCACACGAAGTGTGAATTTTACCAGTCCCAAGACCAGTGCTCACTATCCATAAACACAGACCACTTTAACCTCCTTTCACATGCTCAGACAACTCCCGTATGAAAGCACACTCAGATTTACACTACCCCAGAGGCTCAGTTGTTCCACACAAGTTAACACCCAAGGGCAATGTGAATCTAATTACTTGTGCATTAGAAGAGTGTGCAAATGAGGAGCTTCTCCTGCCCTAATTCTGCCCTGGCCTGTTCCTCCGTTGTTAAGATAGCTCAGCAGGCAAGGAGAATACCTCCTAGGCTTGGAGCTGGTGCCTGTACTGGAAACAGTGAGATCCACCCCCACCATTATCTTTATGAAGGTCACCTCAGCAAAATTCTACCAACTTACATTCTTGCATTAGGCTCAACAGCAGTGGTGGATGCACCAGCAACAGCCACAGTACCACCATGCAAGGGGGAGAGAGGAGGTAGCACCAGTGTACTGAGAACCTCAGGAACAAAAAAACATGAACAGCCTCCACCAGTTATGGAGGCAGATGAAAAATGAGACATGCAGTAACAGCAGAGCTCCGAAAGACCTGCTGAAGCAAAGGAAGAGCTCTACCAGAACATCCCCATAAGAAGCCCTTGGCCTGGGCTCAGCATATCCCAAGTCTCAGTCCAGAGGCAGGGTGAACCTCAACCTGGGGACAGCGGGTCCCCAACCTTACCCCCAGAGAAACAAAAACAGCCTTCACTCTTTGCAAGCCTTATTTCCCAGCCTTCTCCACTAAGCACTGACAGCACCTGTGCCAGCACCAAGGCAAGTACCCCATTCCCACGTATCGGTGGGACTGTAGTATGGGGTTAGATAAAAGCTATTCAGCAACTAGTTTTTCCTTGGGACTTCACCTTGACATATCTACTGTTTTCTCTACCAATGTTTTTCAAAATCTCTTAGTGTCTCCCTTGCATGCTGCCTCCTTCCATAACCTGATCTTTCTGCTTGAGTGAGGCACATGCAAAAAAAGTCAACTTTTTCCCCCTTTCTAAGCAGAGTTCAACAAGAGATTAAAGCACACAGTAATTTAGTTCATGGAATAGTAAAAGCCAATGAGAACAAGATGCTGCTGATGGGGGAGTTTGCCATGACGCAGCAGGGAGGAAGGCCCAGGCAAGTCAAGAGCTATTCACTGGAACTGAAGAGATGAGAGAGCAGGGAGAGAGGGAGTTCTTGTTTGCTTTAAGAAAACTTATTTCTAAAGAGGTCCCATGGTTTAAATCACAAAGCCAACAATATGAATATTTATGGGGTCAAAGTCAGCAGTCCCATATCCAAGCAAGTTTCCCACTGGCTTCAATAGTTTCCTTGCCTTCCTGAAGGCAGCAAGACCCTTGCCACCACATCATTCTGCACTGTCAAGTGCAGTTACCTTCTCCACCACCTGCTGCAGGGACACTTGGCCTTGCATTCAGAGCTGCTTCACCTTTCTGTGCCTCAGCTCCCCCTCTGAGCTTTCTTCAGACAGGGCTTGTGTAGGAGGAAAGTCTCTTTTGAATCTCCAGATGGAGAGCAAGAATAAAACAGAGCGTGGACGGTAGAAGATGGTGGGTCCAAGGTGATGGTCCTTCCTCTGCTTCACCCTCCAGTTTGCTTAGAGAAACTGTGGTTCATTACAGACTGGGAACAATTCATCACCACCCAAAAAGGAACTGAGTTAAAGCAATTACATAACCCCAACCCCCCACCCCTCATCAAATACGAAAGAATCAAATTGCAGGACAGAGTCAAAAATAACTTCCCAGTTAGCAGAGAGCACAGCCCAGACCCCACCTCCAGCAAATGGCATCCTCCTGGCTGCACGCGCTTAACTGCACGAATTTCTCATTGCACAGGGGAGGGGAGGAAACAACAGCTCTGCAGCTACCAGCCAAAGCAAGGGCTCATGGGTTAATGAGCTACCTTCAGTACAGCATGCAGAAAGGAAGCAAAGTTTTCCTTGGCCTGACGCAGATCCCAGGAGATTCGCAGTGCCAGAGAAAGCCTTTCTGCCTTCGCCTTCCTCCTGCAACCCATGCGACCATCACACCAAGCACGTGGGAAATGGAGCAAGTGAACAGAAACGCTGGAATGAGAACCCCTGGCCAACAGACGATAATTAGATCAAGTTCTCATCAGCGCACATTCCTCACAGTTACAGAAACAGCTGGGGCTTTCAGAAAGCCAAGGTCACCCCGACAGGCTTCCCTTTTGGCCAAAGCAAGTGTGTCCTGGTGTGCCAGCTCACCTGCCATCGCAGAGGTGGATTGAAATACCCCAGAGCACCAAAGCATAACTGCTGCATGTGCTGCAAGGAGGAACCCAGCCCCACTCCTGTCACAGACAGGAGGTTGGAAGCAGAAACACCCAAACAAGAACTCCAAGCTTGGGTCTGACCCGATGATTTGGATGAAGTTCAAGCAATCTCCTGTCCCTCCCTCACAGGAGGAACACAAGGTTCTCAACACAGCTTCAGAGGCCCCACCACTGCTAGCAGCAGCCGCCACACCACAGTCAGGGTTTGGTTCCTTGCTTTGGCCAGGGCCTCTGGTCTTGGATTCAGCACGCAAAGTAACCAGTCCAAAGCTGAACCAGCCAGGCTCCTGTAATGTTTTACCAAGGTTTGAAAACATCAAGCTAATTTTTTTTTTTCCGTGCTTTATTTTAGTGTTTTTGCACATCTCTGCATTTTTTTTTTTGGCTTTGGCATGTGCCTGAAGCTGTAATACCACAAGAGAAGCTGCTCTCCTCATGCCTCCACTCTGGTAAAATCAAGGAATAGCAGAAGCCTCATACAAGTTGCTTCTAATTTTGTGAATTTTCCAGATCTCTGTCCAGGCAAAGAGCTTCTAATGAGTCTGGATAAACACTGGATAATCCTCTGAACTTTCAAGTGCCTCAGGAAAACAGAGTCAGATATGGTGCGTGGGACTTTGACATGTGCCTCAGAGTTAGGTGCTCCTGCAACAGCACAAGCATGTGACACCTTTGCATCCCCATAACTGCACCCCAGTATTTTTCATTAATGTTTAGAAAAAAGGAAGCATACACTTTGTTACTAAACTGATGGAAAAGAAAGGTAACTTCAATTCTCTCAGTGTGTACCAGCCTAAACCTGCAGGGGACTTCACCGAGGCACACCATGGAAAGTCAGAACAGATTATCTAGCAGGTTTAAAGAAGGGAAAGCGTGAGTGACAGCATCTTTCTTGAAATGGAAAAAAAGAAACATTAACTCCTGTTGTCAAAATGCTGTAAAACTGGCTTTTGACTCAGCACACCATAACACAGCTTGTAAATTGGGTAATTGGTTTGTGTGAGGTCATGAAATTAAACATGCCTATGCTTGCCCATCCTCTGGAGCAGAGTCAGCTGCAAGAGAACATGACACATGGACAGGACAGGTGAAGGTAGAAAGATTCTCGTTTCATGCAGTTCATTAATCAGGACTAAAATATACTTAGCCATTCACATCCTTAAGTTTATTCATATCCGATAGCCAGAAATTCCTGCACACTTGAAGGGGGACATCATGTCCATAAGCTCCATCTACACTCTTCAAAACCATAGTGCTCAGCAAGTGCATGCAGTTCCCTCCTGTTTTGCAGACACCTTCCCTGGTTAGAAGTACTTAGCAGACCTAATCATTGTTAGAATGGAGAGTTCAGTAGAGAGTAATACCATACTGGAAAAGAGACAGGCAGATGTTGGAAGCATGGTAAAGGAGTGGAGCATGAAGCACGCAATGTGGTTCAAACATTTAGACACTGGGAGAACTGCTGGAATCCCTCCTGTTTATGTTTCCAGACATCTCCATCAAGTAAGGGGTAATTAAACACTACAGCAATTGGGTGATAGGATGATTTATTTCTAAAGCACCTTCACAGCCTGAGGCTTTGGGAAGCACATGGAGACACGAACTTTACTCCAAGGAGGAGAAACGAGCACTACATGCAACCCCAAGTGAGAGCAAGCAGAGGTGCAGGAAGAAGGAGTGAGCACAGGACAGTACTGGAAGGCAACATAGCTCTTTGCTTTGCTGTCAGTTCAGGCACTTTCATCTCGGGGGGAGGGGG
>VXAL01013338.1:29558-93366 GCA_013399475.1 Chauna torquata | reverse complement strand
CGGGGGGGGGGGGGTTATGAATCCAGGGAGAGATGAAAGTACTGCCAAAAATAAAAATAAGTATCGTGTATCCCAATACAAAGTGTCCCACTTGGAAAGCAGAGTCCAGCATAGTGAGGGAATCCCAGAGAACACAACCGCTGATGAGGAGACAAAAATGGAAGAGCTAAGCCAAGATGAAAGAACTTGCCCAGGGTCACCATGGAAGGTCTGGGGTGGAAGGAAGAGGGGTTTTTCCAAACCTCTGTCCATTTAATAGCTGCATTTCTCAAGAAAGTCACTACTCCCTGGGTTGCCTGACTTTTGAGAGAGACCAAGGTGAAACAAGAATACTCAAGCATAACAAATGCTGTGACAAGAAGCCAAGAACTTATTCCAGAAGGGACAAGCAGTAGATGCAAAGGCTGCTGCAAGGGAGATTGAGGATGGGTACTAAACAAAGACATTTCCACCGCAAGGATGGTGAGGCCTGGAGGTCTGAGAACAGTGACATGGGACTTCCAGGAGGAGCTAAATGGTCTTTTTCAGTCTTGCTTGTCCTAAACCCCTTCCCAGTAAAATCCTGGAAGTGGAAAAGCAACAGCAGCCTGTCCATCTCTGAAAGGCATGGAGAACCAAAGGCATCCTGCCCCGCCACGGAGGAGGTCAGGAGACCAGATCCTCAAAGCCAAGGACCATGGGAATTCAGCTTCACATTCAGCCCTACTTCACAGTCCGTTTATTTTACATGTTTATTTAACATCTACATGAATCAAGGCAATATTATTTCACAAAAACAGAAAACTTGGCTTCACTTACTCAAACATTTGGACAAGGAAGGAAGAAACCCCAGCTCAGGATTTGGCTGGTTAAAGAATAGGAATATGCAGTTATTACCCTGTTGTCAGTGGTTCAAAACCAGCCTGATTGGAGGAACTGAATGCGATTGCCATCTGGCAGTTTATTGGGGAACCTCCCTAGAAGTCATGGCCCCAGCTCAGATCCAAGCAGATAAGAGTCCTGCAAGGACAGGGAGCAAGGCAGTGTTTTGATTTTTCCTGGAGAAAAAGGGAACCGAGTGAAGGAACCTGAGGACCTTCTAGAGATGAGGAGGTCCCAGCACAAAAGTGCTTATACAGCTCTTGTGGCACCCATTTGGGACCAAAAAAAAAAAGTCAGACCTACACTGAACCCATCCATACCCACCACACTTTTACCTGCATGGCTTCTCCCAAAAAGTTCAAGTACCATGAATAAAAAAATACCCAGAACAAGGTCTGGTCAGGAAAATGCTGGATGATAACACCAACAGCACAAGGTCATAAGCTAGTCCTTTAAAGCAAACTAGAGTAGTTAGTTCCACACACACCACCCCACCCCCTGTCCCCTGAGAATAGCATTAAACACGAAGGCTGCAGAAGCCTTGTTTTTCTAGAGATTCCCAAGGCAGCTACCACCTCCTGCCCATCAAATCACAACTGGATGGGTTTTCAGAAGATATGCTTTTGTCAAATGCAAGTTATTGGGTTCAATAAGGGTTGAAATTCTTTGGCCTGTGTTGTGCAAGAGGTCACAGCCTGGATGATTTAAAGTCTCTTTTGGTCCTGATATCTATGGAAAAAACTATGAAGCCTCCCATATTAGAAGAGAAAGAATAGACGATTATATTATTTGCTGCTGTTAAATGCAGACAGCCTTTGCCCACAGTATAGCCGTAAGCAAAATGAAGGCTTTTTGGCTCTGCTCATTAATCACAAGGATTCAGATTTGTTACTAAGGTCTTTTATCCTACCTTCCAAATGAAACAAGGTTAATGGAGTCATGCTATATACACGTGCATGTTTCATCATATCCAGTGTTTGAGCCTGTTATCCACTTTTGACATGGAATAGAGATCAGAGATATTAACTTCAAGTTTGGAAAAGAAAGTGGGTAGAAGGGAAAGAGCTTGATTAACATTCCCAGTGAAAAAAGCAGTAGCATTAAAATATATATATATAAAAAAAAAATCTGGAAAATCCCTTGGGGCAGGGGCAAGATGTTAATAATGCCTCCACCACAGGGAGGAAAAAGCTCTGGTCAAGATAGTCATGCACCAAGGAACCTACTCAGGCAACACTTCTCACTAGTCTGAATTTTCTAGTGTCCAGGGAGGAAAAAGCTCATGCTGCAGTTTTAATACAATTAATAAAACTTGAACGAGCCACCAGACACCAATCAATGGTAAACTGAGCTCTAGCAGTTTCAGTACTCACAGAGTTACTTTTATTTATGGTTAATAAGCCACAGCATGGATGGCAGGGCTTCAGAGCAGCTGAGAAACCTCTCTGTCACAAGGCATATAGCACAGATAGCTCTGGGAGTACTGATGGGCTGGGGCCAGAACCTCTGCAGCCTGCTGTATATGCGCCCCTAATGAGCAACAGAGCTGTCTGTAGGGCTTACATAGTCTCCACCAAAACAGAATTAATTTAACAGTTTATTCTGTCCATATTCTGCTGAGGAAGAGAACAGGGGGAGGGAAAAAAAAGATCAAACCCAGTGCCATTTAGAGTTTTCCACTTTGTTATAATTTTACTCTCATTGCTTGGGCACCCTATGCAGAAGTCAGAAGGTAAAGATTTTTGTTGTGACCTCCTCCTCCTCCTGGATGGCAGGCACTGCTCTCAGTGTTCTTGGGTAGAATTCATTGTGAATATGCCATTTTGCTTATGTCCTTGTATACGCAACACTGGTGACATCTGCAGCCACTACTAGCGGGCAAAGCCTGCTCCCACAGCTATGCAGAAGCCTGAGAAAGCAGAGAGCTGATTTATGTAGATCCTATAAAAATGATCTAAGCTCTCCTCTCCAATCCCTGTACTTCTTAGCACTAAACTAAACAACTTTGATCAATAGGTGTCAGCGGGTGCAGGTTCACTCCAGTGCTTTGCCATAGTTAGAGCAGGACAAGCACATTTCAAGAACAGAAACAAAGAGCTCTTCAAAATTAAATACATATTTTATTTTTTGAAAATCATGCCTGTCCTGCACCCCATGACTACTCATCCGCACACTGGAAGCTAAATTTAATTTCCAGAAACAGAATCACTCTGAATCCAACTTAAACATCTGAGCACCTTTGAAATCCCAGTAATTTTGAGAGCTTTTCCAAGTAGAAGTAGTTTAGTGAATCTGACTGTGACTGCTGATCCTCATCATTTTTGAAGGTTTGCTCCATCAACACATAACACTACTTGCTTTCGTTTGGGCAAAATCTAGTTTCCTTCACATCAAATCATCTGGACCAGCCTTTGGAAAACCCAGTTTGGCTAGCTACTATGGAAAACCTGGCGTCACCTGAAACGCTAATGAATGAGTAAAGCTGTGAAATAGATAGTCAGTGGTAACAATTTCCATGGAAAATCCCAAGTTTTAACAGCCAGGTGCCAGAATCACCTCTTAGTCCTCCTCCAGGCTGGAGACTGGGCTGCATCAGCCATCATGGGCCTGCTGTCCTTCCTTCCATCCCCCCAGGTTCTGCCCTTGCCTATCTCAACCCAAGTAAAACTTTTCCCTCTGGACACTTCTGTCACCTGGGTTCTCATTCCTGCATCTGTAAAGGCCAGTAGGAGAATCATATCAAGGGCATCACATTCAGATGTGAAGTGGGAGAAGCCAAATAGCGTCCCGTGCTTGAGCCCCTCCGCACACCGAGCTCTGCCCTGCACAGCCCCTGGCCTGGCAGGTGCTGCCTGCTGAGGCCAGCATTTTCACTCTAATTTGTTCCTTTACGAGGTTTCTAAATGTGTTTAAAATCCAGCTGACATAACTAAATTATTGATTCTGCATCAGGTGGGAATTTATGGCTTGTTTTGAGATCTGCAGAGACTGAGTTTAAGTGTGCTCCCTGTGCACTTACACCCACATAGAAAATGAAAAGTTTTGGAAAAAATAATGGAAAGTAAGACCGACAGCTCTGCGCTGGTTCTAGTACTGCTGATACAACCCCTGCAGATCAGGGTGATCATCCTCACCTTGCATCTCAGGCACAGAATAGCAGCACGGCCGTGCAGGAAGCCCACTGCAGAGCCCAGACCACAGAACACAGCCCCGTCCACCAGCCCTCGCCTCACCCCACCAAACGCCTGTGCCCTCTAAGCAGAGAGCCGTAACAAGCAGCTCCAGCACCAAACTCCCGCTCTGCACCCGTCTGACTGTGGAGGCAGTCCAGGAACCAGGGCTTGGGTTCACATCAGAAAAGAGCAAGAAAGTTTTCAGCCAAGAACAACAGAGCTGGGAACGGTGCAGTGCTGTGCACTGAACAAACAAAGGCTCGTTTATCGCAGCACCAACTCCTGCTCACCTCCAAGAGCACTGGCAGCGCCTCTGAGCAAGGCAGAGTCAGCAGAGGAGGGGAGGTAGGGCTTGGAGGGCAAACGTTCGGCCAGAAGGGCCGGTAGAGGGAATTAGACGACACCAAAACAAGAACAGAGGGCAAATGCTTGGAGCTCACCAAGTTTTGTCATTGACTGCACATGTAGCACGCTTCCAGTGCACTAAGCCAACAGATCCAGGTGCAAGTTGGGAATGAGTGAGTGCAAAAAAAGAAACAGCTACATATACATGCTGTCCTGCCCGACCACGCCGGGGTGCTGATGCACCTAACCTTAAAGAAGTGCAGCTCAACAGACAAAGCCATTTCAGCTTGCCGTAGGTCAGTCCTGTGTTTCACTTTATCTTGTTTTCTCTGTCTGCCCTGGTACTGTTTTATGCAAATTGGCTTGAGTTTGGGATAACTCCACACAACACTCTGACCGGGCACTTTTACAAGGGGAGAAAGAAGCATGAGCAGAGCTATCGGCAGTTCCTGCTTTCACAGCCCCTGCCCTTTCCTAGCCATGACCAGGAACAGCATGAGACATCAGAAGCCTTCGGAGAGCATCTGCTTCTTGTGACGCTTGTCTCAGCTTTGCCAGCTCTGACATTCCCATAAGGACTGGGAAATCTGCGTACTTCTCCAAACCACATCTCCAAGCCTCTCTGCCCATTCAGTGGCAATTCCAGTGGGATCACAGGGCTGTTGGTCAGTGACGGAGCAGTGAAGGTGACCTGATCACCTGCCTGCACACCAGGTTCAGCTCCCCAAGCACCTCATCCCCAGCACAAGCCCTTTTGGTCACAGCAGGGACACATCCCTTTACTGCTGGGTCTACTTCTGTGCTTAACCAAAGCAGGTCATATAGAGAATCAAATCTCTATTTATTCTCACTATATGAGTGGGGAAGAGTTCTGCTTCTTTAACAGCTCCTGTATTGTTTCACCAGGTCAGCGGTCCCTCTTCACGAGAGAACGTATGCTGCCCCTTCACGGCCTTGTTGGGGGGAGGAAGGACGCTGGCTTCTCTCTGCAGCACCAGCTCTCAGCACGACAGAGCTCACTGCAAAAACCAAACAGCCCTAAGGAGCGCGGCTGGGCAGCTGCTGCGCCCAGCGTCACCACGTCCCCGCCAGCAGCCCCGAGCCCCTCACGGGTCAGCACCAAAGGAATGGGGAAGAGGACTCGTCCTGTCCCCCACAGGTCCCCCTCACCAGGGGACTGTACCAGGAGCTTGGCACAGACCCTGCCACCACTTGCTGTGGCCAAGCTGGGGTCACCACACCGATTGCTGCAGTTACATCACAGCAAGGGGGGAAAAATGACGTCGTGCAACTTCACACCCAGTGACATTGTGCCAGGGACCCAGATTAAGCACTTGTTCAACTTGGGATGGTGTTTGGATGGGAAGAGAGGCCCAGATGCCATGAGGTGCCTCAGGCTGGGGTCAGCCCTCACAAAGGCAGTTAGGACCAAGGGTAGATCTGTCCTAAGGAAGATTTAAGAGGAGTGGCAAACCCGCAGAACTTGATCAAGGAGCCAGGCAAGCAAACCCTGCAGCCCTTTGGCAGCTCCCGCAATCCCGTTCACCACAGCCACGACACCTGCAGCCCATGGAGCTTGCTGGGCTCCAGAGCACTTGCCCAGAGCACCGTCCTTCCCCGCTCACCAGAGGTGGGCCTGAGCAGGGGACCTTCACACGCTGCTGAAGATGGAGCCCAAGGAGGAGGCTGCTGGGTGGCTGCAAGCTGTAGGCTGTGTCCAGTCCTGCCCGCGGGCCTCCAGGACCCAGGGGAGGACAGGGCTGGCCACCAGCCCCCTTTCCCCTCCCAAAAGGCAGGTGTGGGGTCAGAGTTCGTCCCATCTGTTTGCTCCCAGTTGCCTTTTCTCAGGCTGGGCTCTTCTTTTCACTTTTAATGAATAACTCCTCGTTTTAATTAGACTCCAGCCCCATCACAATTATTTCCTTATACATCCTCGCCTTTTTTCTTGCTCTCAGAGAGCTGTCCGTCAGATTTAGGATGCCCCACAAAGCTACTCCTCAGGCTCTGAGTGTCCCCATTGACTCGGGATGGGATCCCAGGCTGGGGAAACCACCATCAGATCCTCATCCTTCACACGGCTTTAATTTCCTCCTGACACCAGGAGTCCCAAGCTTCTCCTCTTTACCTTCCCTGCGGTCCCCAGCCATGGCAGCAGCCCCACGGGCTGGCGGCGATGACATCGCGAGCGGCCGTTGCCATGGGCGCAGACGGATGTCCCTGGGGGTTCCCATGGCGCCAGGCGAGACACGCACCGGGGTGACACGAGGGAAGGATACGCACCAGCCGAGCTGTTCCTAGCCCATCCAGGCACCTCGCAAGTTAAACAGCTCCTTTCTTCCCCCTGTCCCCAGCACCCAGCGAGCTTGGGGGCTCCCCCACCCACCAGGGCAGCGCTCACCATGCAAAAGAGGCTAAATAATTGCCCTGGCTGACCTCCTGGAGACCAAAACAGAATTCACCATGGGTGTTCAAGCATGGCCAAGGGCAGAATTTGGCTCTGATAAGCTGCCTGTCAGCCAGTTTGCATTTTGCAATTTTTGGCATGAAGTCCCTGCTGCAGGGTGGTGTAGGGCTAGGGACCGTGCCCCCCGGGCTGGAGTGCACCAAGCTCCCCAGAAACCTGCTTTTACCCCTTGGGAGCACATAGCACGGAGCACTGCAGGATGCATGGAAGGAGGGCTGCCCTAGACCTCACTACACAGCCCTGGAAAGGATGTGGCAATGGAGATGGGTCCCCCGGCCAGGGATGTGCACACACGGGACATCTCCCCAGTCACCCCCTCCCTTGCATGCAGGCTGGAGGAGGAGACGACATCTGCCCAACGTAGGGTGGTTTCCACAGACAGAGAAGCCCCATCCAGCACTTCTCACACAGCCTATGGAAAGGTTTCCGCTGATCTCCCAGGGCTGTGCCTTGCAGACCACTGGTCACCCTGCCAGAGATGAGGTTTCATCAGCTGCCAGCACTCAAGTACTGTGCCATTTAAAATTTACTCTGATGTCCCATTTCACTGGTGATGTCAGCCAAAAGTTATTGCCGGGGGCGGGGGGGAGTAGCCCAGCATAAGTATAGAGTGTGACCAAATCCAGAGCAAGCCTTGCCTACAAATTGAGCATCTCCCCTCCTTCTGCAGGCCTTTAGACCCTTATCACCCCTCAGATCTCCCCACAAGCAGGGGAAGTCAGCAATGTGCCAGTCAGCTGGCCACAGCAGCAAGAGCAGGAGGAATTAGTCTCCATGATATACAAAAAGAATTAGGTCTACTTAATCTTCTTCTCCTCTTATCAGTGGTCTCAAATGTCACTTTTTTGAGAGGGAAATGCAGTGGAAATTCCTGTAGATCTTTCCTACAATTAAGGAATTGACAAGATTTTTCAGCTTTTTCTCTTCGTTTGAAGAATTACTACATAAAAGAAACAATCTTTGCATAGCATATAACTCACAATAGGCTGAAACATTATCTCAAACTATTCGTCTGCTTCCTGCTTAAGTAAACATATTAGGAATGTGTGTATATATTCCTCGGGCAGCTTAAAAAATAAAAAGAAAGGAGGTATATAGAGTCTCCTGCTTTTGAGTAGCATGTTGTTTACCTTTTTATAAGCACAGATCATATTTATAGCAGAACACGGTGTGAAAGTGCAGGCAAGCTGGGAAACATTTGTTAGGTTTAATGGTCTTTTATTTAACTAGTGCAGAAAAATGCATCCCTTTGGATTGATTCATGGCATGAATTGTATAGAAACCTTCTTCCCCAAGAAAAGAAAAACCTCAAAAGGTCAATCTGACATTTCAGCTTTCTCAGACATCCAGAGGTGTTCACAGAGCAAAATCCCCAGCCCAACAGACTGGGCAGGGTTACAGCAGGGAAAGGATAAACTGTAGAGACACATTTCAGGACAAAAAGCAGAGCCTTTCAGGTCACCTGGGCTGAAAGGGCCGCATCCGGCACTGCAGCAGCCCCACTCCACACTTTGTGAAATGCATTGCACTCTCCAAAGCATCCTGAGCCAGAGGCTTTGCAGGATGCAAGGAAAGGGCTGACAAAGCCTTTTGGCTGTGTGGCATCTCCATTAATCTAGCAACAGCTAACCGGGGCCCAGCCACCAAAACCAGAGCTGGGAAGAGCTTTTCTCAGCTCCCAGCTGCCTGCACCAAGTGCCTGCTTCAGAGAGCAAGCTACCTGGGCAGAGCAGCTTCTCCTGCAGGCCTGCAGTCAGGAGCTTTTTACAGTTTGACACGTCTCGCCTTGCATCTCTGACCTGTTGCAGAATTAACCCAGCCCCGGACTAGCCTCTGCTGAGCAGGTCAGCGACCAACTGCAGGGCTCTGCAGCCTGCGCTCAGCTCCCATCACACCTCCAGGCCAATGTGTGCACACACACGTATACGTATCAGTATTTGCTGCCTTGAGGGTAAGAACAGAGAAGTGCTTTCACAGAGGTAAAAGGGAATGGCATGCAGAGACATGCACCAGAGCATCTCCATGAAGCCTACGGCAGAGCCAAGTGAGCCCAAGGGACCTGGGGCAGCAGAGGCTCCCTGGGAGGATCCCTGGGATGAGCATCACCACAGCCACAGGGAGCAGCCAGTGCTCCAGCCCGAGACATCCCCCAGCCTCTCCCCACACAGCTGGGTGCTTGCTTGGATGTGGAGGGAGCTCCCAAAGCCCAAGTCAGCGAGCACCAACCACCTTTCCCTTTAGCCTGTACGGCAGATTCATCAGGTCACAACTGGGTTCACAGTAGGAAGCACAAGTTTGGTACTTGCTGAAAGTGCTTTAGCAGCAGAAAAAGGGAATATTTTCTTCCAGAGATCAGCCAGGAAAGTCATATAATTTATCCACTATCACTTTATAGAAGCAAGCAAGCAAACACCTGTCTTCTGCTCTCTCTCTCAGTATGGCTATAGGTCTCCAAGCCTCTACAGGTAGCTTTGTATCCCATGAAGGGTTTGGTGATCACATGGCTGAGCACTTTCATGCAGCCAGTATGAGGAGGCTGCTGTCTCGCAAGGCTGGCTGCTTCCACCCATGTGCTCCCCCCCAGTATCTCTAAATCAGCTAAAAGATGACCACAGGACTTTACTTGCTGCTTCTGCCTCTTCCCATTACCCTCAGCAGGGCTTTGGGGTGAGGAACAGCAGGACAGCAAGAGCTGCTTCATGCTGGCCATATTCTAGAAAATCCTCAGGTTTTCCAATACCTGACAAACCACAAGTTAAATTGGCAGTCAAGACACAAGAAAGGAGCAAAGTCCTCATCTCAGCTACATTGCCCTCATCTGCCTGGATTTTCCTTTTTATCCCACAGCTTCAGGAGAGACAAGTCTGCAGGCAAAGGGAAGCGATTCCACAGTTTCGCCCCCAGCATCGCTCTAACCCTCCCCACAGATGCAGCCCTCCCACGGATTGAACAGCATCTTTGAAAACCACTGCCCTCCAGGAAGGCAGCCCCAGGGCTCCTGCCCCAGGCCAAGCTGCTCTTGAGCCAAGTCACCTTGATTACTCCTGTTAAGTTATTGCTGTATTACTTCTCCTCTGAAACTTAGATCTTCTCTCATACCAAGCTGCACACCCACCCAGCCCCAGCACAGCCCTGCCAAACACACAGCTCCCGGGCGCTTACCTGCAGCCCCTCTCTGCAGTGGGCAAGCAGGGATGAACTTGCAGATGGGCAGCACGATTCATCTAGCAGATCCGAAGGAGGGGAGCAGGCTCCCCCCTCACTCCACCCTCCCCGCTCCTGCAAGTGGATGGTGGCATGGCTCTCCAACCAGCAGCACCTCCTCAGCAGGTCACAGGTGCCTACAGATTAATGCTAACACAGCAGGACTGTTGTGATAAACTTAGGCTGAAATTTTCACCAAAAATCTTGCAAATCCTACCTACAATTTATACCAACTCAGCAAACTAAATAAACTCTACTAGCAGCCTTCTACAACGATTTAGCCAGAGCAGTTCAGCTCCCACTCATTTGTACCGACTCAACAGCTGCAATGACTTAAGGCACAAATTGCACACACCTGCTCCGTGCAACCGCTCCTGCACCGGAGACATTTGCCCCTGAAGCAGAGGGAGCTTGTGCCTGCCCCTCGGCTGCTCTAGCTGATGCTGGGCACCAGCAGCCTCCCTTGGGGTGGGATGAGCTGGGTCCCTAAGGGAAGCAAAGGCGTAAGCATCTGCAATGAGGCCATCTGGCAGAGCTCTTAGGCTATCTGCAAATGCCACCAAAGAAAGCCAAGGCTCCACGCCCCGACCGACATTGCTGTTCTGGCAAGTGCTCCCAGGGTGGAACTTGCCCAGCCACCCGTTTCCATGTTTGAGGTTGATGAGATAAAGGGCTCACGTGTGGTTTGTGCCAGCCGAACACAAAGCACCAAGCTCCCTGCCCTTCTCTGGAAAGGCAAGGTTTTTCCTCGCAGCTGGGCTGCCAACCAGCCAGTAATCGTGAATTGCACAAACCAAAGAAATTGCACAACAGATCTTCCTGGTGCTTGCGGAGTGATCTCTTCTGCAACTGGGGAGGGCCTCCAGGAGAGTTTGGCTCTTGCTGGGAGCCCACCCTGCTGGACTCCTCTCTGCAGTGATGGGCGAGCCCAGTTTGCTGGGATGATCACAGACCAGCACCTCCAGTGGTGCGTGCACTGCCTGGATTTGCCCATGGGCCTCTTCTCCTTTCACCACCGGAGCACAGGATAGTTTTCCCACTCCTACATCTAACAGCAAAGCCTCTGCCAGGCTTTACGGCTTTGGCATCCAAATCTCTGATGCAATCGCTTTTCCCAGCCCGTATGGCACACCTCCGAAGTGCCGGAGGTCTGTGTGTTCCTTGCGGCGCTGGGCCAGCCGAAGTTGCGCAAAGTACCACCTGCCAGCAGAGCTCAAGCCATTGACACACGATGCCCTGGTGCTGGGGAATGTCCCCTTGTGGGGCTACCACTCTGGCATTGCCATCTGCTGCATGGAGTTTGTTCTCCAAGAACCTAAGAAACACAATGAATGCATTAAAACTCAACCTTTCTACAAGAAGTCTTATTTACCCCACACCAAGCAGGGTGCAGAGGGCTCTTTGTGTTGGTCCAGCACTGTGTAGTTGGGGCATTTGCACGTTTTGGTTGGAAAAGTTCTGCCTCAGCTCTTACAGGAACCAGGCTCCCAGTGCAGGAACCACTCGCCCACTGACTGCTGTGCCTCCCAAGCCCTATTCTAGGTCCCTCTTTCCATAGATGGAGGGTGACACTTTTTCCGCAGTAGACAACAGAGAAAGGTCCCAAAGGGGGTGCACCACATAATGTCACTGGCAAAAAGTGGTCTGGATCAGTTTTTCTGCCTACACAGCAGCGTCCAGCCAAGACTAAAGGCTGCAGGATAAAATTGAAGGTTATACCAGAGCCACGAGTGCCACAGGGTTTGGTGGGACAATCATGCATTTGTCCTTGGGGATGAAAGAAGGAATTCAGTTTGGGCTGTGGTGAAGCCCAGAAAGCACAGTGTGGAGATTTAATGGGTGTTTAATAACCGAATTTAATGGGATTTGTGAGAGGTCCCACAGGGCATAGGAGGACCCCAGCTCCCTGTTTCCTTCCCGCTGTGGGAGCAGCTGCCCCACTGTACAGCTCTCACTGCCCTGCAGCCTCATCTCCCTCCAGCAAAGGAAGCTTCCCCTGCTTCCAGGGCCAAGGAGCAGGATCTGCTCTGGGGCTGGGGGACAACAGGGGACTCTTGCACACGGGGAAGGCAAAGGATGTGTTTCCACAGACACCTGTGCAGCATTTCCAGAGGCCGTGCCCAGGCTGGGACCACCCAAAGGCCTGTCCTGATTCACTCCCGCTCCCTCGCAGGCTGCCAGCACCAAGCAAAAGCAAAACAGCCCCATGGGGCTCGTGCTGTGAGCCCCAGCACTCTCAGTTAGAAAAGCCGCTTGCTTCAAGCGGAGCAACTGCCTTGCACACTCTCCTCTGCCGGCCGGTGCCCGGCCAGCGCTCACCGCGGGGCCAGGAAACGGCCATGTGCTCCTGGGCACCAAGGACTGCTGTCTTCTGCCTGCCTTTCATTGCCTGGTGCAGCTCCTACGCCAGCAAATTCCCTTGAGAAGCACCCTGTTTCAGAGCTAGGAAGGTGAAGTTATGCCTGCTTTGGTTACAGGGATTGTTTAGGCACGGATGTGAACTCCCGGCTGTGACTCCATCCAAACTGCTCCCTGTCGTGCCTGTACCAGGACTTTTAGCAGCAAATGCTTAGAGCAAGCCTATATGAACCAGGTCCAGCACGTAGCACGCCAGGGACTCATGGGCTGAAGTTTGCAGCGGCCGCAGAAGGACCCATCCACGAGGGACGCGGCTCAGCTCACCGCGTGCAATTTGGCTGCTCTCGCGCACCGCGAGCTGCAGCCCGCTGCAGACCAGGCAGGTTTAAGCCAGCAGTGACATCCCTGCATCAGAAAGAACTGCACAAGGGAGAGCGGCTTGAATAGCTGGGGGGCTGGAAAAGACAAATTTTCTGGAGCAAAGTGCTAGGTAGAGCATGCCTGGTGGTTAAAGCAGAGACATCAGCACATCCCCAGCTCCAGGGACGAGGGCAGGTTGATCACTGGGACTAGGAGACCAGGGCAGGCTCCAGCACCCACGCTGTGCTCCTCTGACACTGTGTGACCGTGGGCATGGCGCTGCCCTCTCTCGTGCCTCAGTTTCCCCACCAACGTGGCATGGTAACCCTTCCCAGGTGCTCTGCGGGAAGGGTGAGCCTGTGAGGGGAATGGGGTTTGGAAATAGAAATGGTTGTTCCTTTTCTCCATGAGAGGTGAGCAAAAGCCATCATTAAACGGGCAGTTTGGGCCATGTGAAGAGCAGGCTGTGGTAACCTCTGCTGCTTCCTCGAGCAATTTTCCTCCTGCACAAGGAGCCGCCGGGACAGCTGGGAGGGACCGCTCCATCCCAAGGTGGAAAATGCCTGGCATTGTGTCCAGCCCGTGTTTGAAGTGGGAGAAAAGCAACTTTGAATAAGCTTTTTATGGGCCCCATGGCCCTGCTTGACCATAATGTCAGCTTGTAATTAGCAACAGATACCACTTCTGTCACTCGCGATGTTATCATCAGCCGTCTTGCGTTTCAAAGTGAGGAGAGGCATGTAAATTATGGGCAATTTGGTCTCTGAAACGGGCTTTATGGTTTTTTTCTGCAGGGCGAGCGGGAAGCCTGGAGTTTGTTACAGAGATAGTGGCTGAGCAGGCAGGGAGAGGAGCAGGAAAAAAACGCGGTACGGTAGGGAGCTGCTCCAGCTCTCGAAGGGGCTGCGTGCCTCCAGAGAAGGAGAGCAGGTCTGCAGGCAGCCGCCATCCCACATCGGAGCCGGGGGTGCTCTGCAAGGGCTCATTCACACCCCGAGCCCTGGGAGGGGAAGAGGAGCCCTTGCAGCCAGCGCAGCCTTGTTTGCTACTCAGCACATCGCAAGTACTTTGGCTGGCGAAGTGTTGGATGGCCCCAGTTCAGCTGAGGCAATATTTTCCCCTTATTGATAGAAAACATTGCCTTCAACTAAAATCCAATTTTCAGAGCGAAGGAAAGGCTCACATTCCCCCAGATAGATTTGATTTTCTGTAAGAAAAACAAAACCCCCAAACTCACATTATTTCCAGTTTTGACCAACAGCAGTTTTAACTTCAGTTCAAAAAAAAATGGAGCAAAATTTGTCGTGGGGTTAATTTTTGGAGTTTTGTGTGGAAAAAGTCTATTTCTTGCAGCAGACCCCGCGCGTTTCCCACATCCCTTGGCACCGCTCTGCAGCCTCACAGATCCGACTGCCAGCACCGGGCTGAGTATTTGATTTCATCTACTGCTGCAGGAATTATCGAGCGTCCTGCTCCTGCCTTGCTTTGGCCTCCTGCAGAAGGAGCTGCTCTTTGCTAGGGCTCCCCAGGAAATGAGCTAAAGCAGGATTTGGCCCCACTTTGGCTCTGCGGTGTCAAGTTCTCCCCTTTTATTTGCCGGAGGAATTCAAGCATCACTCTACCGCTCCAATCTTTCTATCTACCACTGGCAAATAGCACAGCCAAAAAGGTTATCTGCCTTCAAACAGAAATAGCTTATGTTTAGAGAAGAATTAAATTTTGTTCCCTTTAGAGCTGCAACCACATCCTCAGAGCTGTTAACCTGAATGTGAACTTCAGATAATAAAACTCTAACCTCACCCTCCAGAAGAGCCAGCACTCGGCAGCTACCTTGTGTACTCTCCCACTATCTGCCCCATCGATGGCTTGATAGCACAGCTTGTTTTCTTTTTCAAGGGAAGACAGCTACTAAATCTACGCTCCCCTTCCCTCTCCTTAGCACTCTGGGGCTTCTCCACAGCTGCAATGCTTTTCCATCGTCCCTGCTCTCAGTTAAATAAACATTATGACACATACTGATTGCTTTAACAAACTTTACTGTTCCACGTCCTCGGCGAAGCACGGTTATCTTTTTACAGGGAACATTCCTTTCCTGTTGCTATGCCTACTTCAGCGCCATCCAGCATGATAGCTAAGACTGCTGAGCGAACCCGCAACTTCCAACCGCTCCGTTTTGCTCATCCCGAAATAGCTCCAGAGGGGCGCGGGGCCAGGCCGCCAGCAGATGGGAGCTGTCAGAGCTCCTCTGCCTTCAGCCCAGGTCTCGCAGCTTGTCCCAGGCCCGGATCTGGCCCNGGGGGGGGGGGGGGGGGGGGGGGGGGGGGGGGGGGGGCGGGGGGGAAGAGGGGCGTAGGTGCCAGCCTGGCACGGGAGGGCTGGTGTCCTCCTTCTGGGCTGCGTTGGGAGTTCTGTAATTTGCAGCTAAATTGCAGAATCCAAAAATATTTCTGGCAAACGGTATTTCACAACCATTCATCACCGCCATGCACAATTTCCTTCGCATGACAACCTATGTTTTAAGACTTGCAGAGCGAGGGGAAACTGCCATTTGTCTTGGCCAAGCCAGCAGAGCACTTGGCCCAGCTACCGGAGGAGCCGGGGCCGCTCCCCATCGGGCGCCAGCTGGTGCCAGGCAGCCACGGGCACTGCGTCCCCCATGTACCTGCTCCGGGAAATGAGCAGTATTCAGGTTCCACAACATTTTCCACATCTAGCACAGCAGTGCCTATCATTCATGAGGTTGTACTATGCTGTTAGTGGCTGCAGGGCAATGTAGAGGTTTTAATGACAAATTTCCCTGGAAATCAGTGATTTCTCCTTTTTCCTTGTTTTCACTTCTTTTTGTGCAAACATTTTCTTCTTGACACAGTACAGGTTGGATCCTCAGACACTTCAGTTATCAAAGTCCAAAACCCTGATTATTTCTGCCTCGTGGAGACCTGGATGCAACAGCCCCAAAACATATCTAGTGTGCTGGACAACACAGAGAGAGGCCAGTGAAGCTGAAGAGGATTTCTGACAGCTGGTCGGCTGTAAAAGACAGCTCTTCCTCCAGGTATCAGCCACAGAATTTTGGGTCCCCAGCGTGTGCACATGCACTGCCCTTGCAGCTCTCCGTTTGAATACTCCTGCACTTTCATGTACCGCAACCCCCAATTATTTTCTCCAAGCGATACACAGGAGCTAATTCAGATTTTTTCTTCTAATCTTTCCACATCGGCTTTTTCACTACCCAGTCACAACACATTGGGCTGGCTGTGTATGGGGGGGGAAGTACAAGGGTGTAGGCAGAGGAAAGGACTTGAAAGGAAGCAGATAACGCACAGCCCCCGTCCCTCCAGCCTTTTTCCGGCAGCCAGCACATTGCCAGGCTGACCCCCACCCGCCGGGGGGCATTCACTGCTTTGCCCCATCCCTCTCCCTCCCACCAAGGCAGCACAACCCCAGCGCTGCATCCATCCCATGGGGCTGGGAGCGCTGGGCAGAGGTACCCCGGTTAGAGGGGTCGCCATGGGATGAATCCTGCACTGGGGCTGTGCGTGGAGGCTCTCCAGAGACCTTGCACCCGTCCTGTCCCAAGAGATATGGCAATGGCAGACAACGTCTCCCATAGCCAAAACCAGCAGCGCCGAGGGATGCTTCTGCTGCAGCCGCGGAGGACGCACCTCCGACCGCGGCAGCCCAGCCAGGCAGCGCTCACAGCCTGCACGGCACAGGAAGCGGCGAAGCCGGAGAGCTGGACGTGTCCAAACCCAGACGGAGAGAGACGGCTGCGTGAATGGAGGAAATGATTCAGAATCTGGAAAAGTGAGCAGCACAGGCTGCGTGTGCTGGGTCTTAAATGGGCCTCTCTCGACACGGAGTGGTTGAGGTTTTTTTATTGGGACTCAGACAGGGAGTTTTGGAAGCGTGTCAGGAGCGGGCTGGGTGCACGCGCCAGACCTGCATTGAGAAAACCTCCTGATCTGGAAGGTCAGCTGATTGTTTTCCCTTTTCACAGGTTATGCAAGCCGAAGTTTAAATGGCTGCATTCCTTGCAGTCATTTGCTTTTATTAAAGGAATAATATATATCCACGTTACCAGCAAGTCCTACACCTAGCAGATGTACTGTGGGTTATAATAGGATCGGACTGGAAAAAGCATTTCAAAGCCTTTTCTGGCCCATCAGGGTAATTTCTTTGTTTTAATTCCACCACTCATTCCCATTGAACTGCAACCAGGCCAAGGCCAGCAGCACCGCGAGGGGCTCTTCCCCGCCGCCCCCTGCCAGCGTGTGCTCAGCCCCGCTCTGCAGCGGCGCGGGGCAGCCCCCACCCAGACCTGCAGGGTTCCCTCCGATGGCCCGTCCCTGGTCCTCGTGCCAGGCCCTCTTCACCGCTGTGTGCTCACCTTAGCCTAACGAGGCCGTGCCACTGGTTCCTCTTCTAGCTCTTCCAACCCACTTCATAGGCACAAGCTCAGGTTTCTGCCTCTGCATAGAAACCGGATTGCATGGTTTAGTTGTCCCAGCCTTTAACTAGAAACTGACCTTCAAGATACCCCAGCAACTTCCACACCAGCTTTCCCAGTTTTCCAACTTGGCCATTCGAGGCCAGCAGACCCTCCCAGCCCTGCTTTGCCTCTGTTTTGCCCCCACTATTTGCAGCAGGAGCACCTAAGCCACCCTGGCTGCGTTTGCAGCCTGACCACTCCCACCTTCAACCCCTGTCCTCTCACCACCCCTACAAGCTGCTTCCTTGCTAAAGTCACCTCCCGCCCTGCTCACTCAGCCTACACAGGTGGAACAAGTCCACATTTCCCTGATGCCTTCTACATGGCCTCTGCCAATTTACACATCGGTCGGGTAACACAAGACCAAAGGCAGCAGTGAGGCTCCACACGGAGCCCTGCATCCCCAGGTGCCTGAATAATCTCAGATGCTGCTGCAGGAGTTGCGGCAGTCGCAGCAGGAAGGAGAAGATCCAGGAAAGTCAGTTCCAGATAGCATCACTTTGAATTTCACTTCATTAAATTGAAATGGGACCAAGTTTCCTCCCAGACCATCTTTGAGAAATTCATAGGGTGTCAGCATTGGGGTCTAACACTCCTGGGTGCACAGTATGGGGTGAAGCACTCGGGACCATAAATCAGTTCTCCCCACGACGACCAAATGAAACTGCTGAGTTCATCCCTGAGCTGGCTCTGAATTTGACACCCGGGAAGGGCCAGATCTGCCCACCTGGGAAATTAATCTCTTCCAGTCCAGCCTCAAACCTGGTCCTGGAGGCAAACACACCTCCCTGCCCGTGTCCTCTGGCCATGGACTGGAAACACCACCTAAATTAGTGGGAAGGGAGTCTGCTTTCCTGTTTGTGCAAGAACTGACTTCTCTGAAGGTTTGCCAGTGGTGGGGCTGGGTTTAAGAAGAATAAAATACTGGTGAGATGAAGGGGAGCATCAGTGAAGGTCAGTGAGCACTTTGGATTAAAATTTCTCCCCAGATTTATGTGAGGTTTGTATTGTTTAGCTTTCTTTCTCTCTCTGGGTGATTTCTTGCATTCCTGTGGCACAAGAAGCCAAATTCATCCTTGCTCTAAATCCATTTATTTCTCTCCCAAAATTAATTTTGCTCTCGCATTTCAAAGAGCAAAGATGGCAGAACAGTTACTAAGCTCTGTGAGACACTAAAGAGCTGCTCCTGCTGCAATGGCATAACCACAAACACAGTTTATGCCCTCTGAGGGAGGACTGTGGACATTTTACCTTTGGCTTCCAGCAAGCCCAGCTTGCTTTGACCCAGCTTCATAGCTCTCTTCTTTTGGGGCAAATGGAGGAAAAAATAAAAACCAGACCCACGTTTCCAAATGCACCTATTCCCTACTATCTTTTTACAAAAAAAATGCATGGTGAATCTTTACATATCACCCAACAACATGTGCAGAGCAAGAATGGCTTGGTGCAGAAGTGGAGAAAAAATTAGCAAAGTTGCACCAAGATTGAGCAACAGATGAGATCCTGTCTCTGAAGGAATGACATTATGAATCTGGTGAGGAGAAGGAACAGACTGTTTGTTGGCTTTTCTATCTAGGAAGCAGCAGGCTGCCAGAAGTCTCATGTAAATGAAAGTCCTGGAAGAGAGTAGCATGATCTGTCAAAGGGAAGGGCTGGTGCTGACCAACACAATCAACAATTGTTGACAGATGAACCTTCCCTACACCACCGGGTCTGGAGAATTTCTGAGGAGTGAACAACTTCTGTCTATTACAGAGGCTCTTGCAAAATCCCAGCTCAGGCTCAGCTATTCCAGAAACAATTGAATAACTTCGGAATAGCAAGAAAATATCTAAATAATCCGTCTTGGTCTTGGGCCCAGTGAGGGACTGGCGGAAGGATGCCAAGGACCCAGATGCATGGATAAAAGGTGGAAAGCACAGTTTCAGTCCACTCTGCAATCCCTGCTCTCCTTGAATGATTTCCTTCCCCTCGGGCAACCCCAACGCCAATGTACCCACCAGGTCTCCTCTGGCCTCAGGGCCAGGGTCACCACTCCTGTCCTTTCCACTGCAGCAGCTGCTCTGCTGGGTCTGGGAACTAAACTGTGAAGCCATCTGAAGACTGCAGAGGACTTTGAGGAACTTGTTTTGCTCCTGTTGAGCCACAGCGGTGGGAATGGGGCTGAAGAGCTCTTGCAGGCCAATGCCTGGATCCACAGACCAGAGTCATCCATCCTTCTGGGGCACCAGGCATGTGAGTGGCTCCCCCCAGCCTGTTCCAGCTGCAGAAATCACCACCCCCTCTAATCCATCCCCTATCCTTGTTCATGTCATCACCCGTTCCCCAGCACATGAACCGTGTTTCTAGCATCTCTTATTTCTAGTAATTCCTACTGTTCTACCCAGAATGGGTTAGAGAAAAATGGAACAAGCCACTTGGATCAGAGAGGTGAGCAGGTGGGACAGGTTGGTCACAGCTTCTTATACTAGAGCCAAGCAACAGCGCATGGACATGGACCAGTTGGGGGATTTGGCAGCACTGGAAAAGAAACTGCTGGCAGAAAGGCAGTGGCAATGCTGTCACTATGTGGGATGACCCTGGGAACAGACAAAATCTCATGATGGCGTGAGAACCTTCAGGCTGCATCCAGGTCTTACTCTGGTCCACATCCCTTTGCTCCGCAGAGGCAGGTCAAAGCCCCTGGGTGTTTCCACCGAGTCTGGCACCTCCACACGCAGCACACCTCAGGACAATGCTCCGGAGGCACAGGCTGGAACCAAAGAACAGCATCTCAAGTCACACGAAGTGGGAACATGGCCAGGTCTGGCTCAGATGCCTCAACGTGCAAGGTGAGGCACAGGATCAAATAACAAATGACTTCANCCGTTATTTTGTTTCCACTCCAGCCTGTAACCCTTGTGTCAGTACATCCAGTTTCTCCTTGCTGAGGCCACTTCCCCAACAAGAGGGCACATCCTGGGTGGCTGGAAGGACCATGCTGGGTTGTCATATCTGCCTTTACGAGGAGCTCACTTCCTCCTCCTCTTTCATTTCTAGTCTGTAGCCACCTAAATGATCTTTCTAAGAGGAGAGATTCCTACCTCTGGCAGGAGGCACATGGCATGTAAACGCAAGAATCTTTTACAAAATCAGTATCAATTTTGCTGGGGGGCTGCTCTCACTACAAGCCCCCTGTTTTAAGAGAGTCCTTACAAGAAAAGATGGTGTTCAGTTAGGTGGCATTTGTATAAGTAAACAATGGCTGCTCAGAAGTCAGCTCATATCCATTTGCGAAAGCCTGAAAAATACTAGGTTTGTTACTTCAGGACACTAATATCTCGTGGCTCCCACCGCCTGATCCAGTAGCAGATCTGGACTCATTTTCCAACACGTTAGGTTTAACTCTGGCCTCTTTCAGCTGCAGATTGCTCAGCCCCGAAACAGCAAGTTTAATATCCCTTTCAGAATGTCATTAGCATTAACTATTTTTACTTCTCATTCTTGTTATTCATGTAAGCAGATCCCCCTTCAGGCCTTGCTCCAGGCAATCCCTTGAGCATTTGCTCAAGTGCACTCCAAACCACTGCAAAGGACTGATCCCAAATTTCCTGTACGCGCAATGCTCACTGACTGTTTACTTCACAAGTGGACCAGTGAGCATCCCTGAACACATCCTAGTGGGTCACCGGGCACCTGACAGGCTCTGAGGCTCCTGAGCTGGAGAAGAGCCCAAGGGGCACCGGTGCAGAAGGAAGGAGCCGAGCGCTGCCGTGATTACACGCAGCCGCTGTGGCCAGTGGCTCAGCTCGGAGCCTGTGGTGAGGCAGAACCAGGGCAGATGCCCCTGTCCCGACTCGCAACATCTGCAGGAGGGCCCCTTCCAGCCCCGCTCTACCCATGTACTTCACTTGAGGGGAGAGAAGCTTTCTCTGATTTTTTTTTTTTTTTAAAGGCAGCTTGCCAGCCTTTTTGTATCACTTTAGAAGTGCAAAACAGCCTAATCTGGATCTCAGGTTCACACCTAGGATTTGGACGATGTTTTGGGACCAAGCCAGATTCTTAATTTGAAAGGATGTTACCTGGAGTCTCTAGAGTAAGGATCAATGCTCATACATTTTTTCCTCTCATTAGGTTTTCCCATTTGTTTTGCTATCCTGTGACCTATACTGCTGGTACAAGAAAAGCCTTCTCCCAGGAAGAGCCTCTCACTCAAATAAGGGCATTTCTCCTCATCTGCTGTGAACATCCGTGCTGCAACGTTCCCTTTTAGCACTCTGGGCTTCAACTCTATATTGGGCCAACAAAAATAAGAAGTTCTAGAATGAAAACCTCCAGATGATCTTGGCAGAAACAGCACGTCCATCACAAATGGAAATCACATTTGATACTCTACAATGGCAGGAAACTCACCTGGTTTTATTTAGTCTCCACACAGCTATGTACTATTGGCACTCCTCCAGTGTCTCTCTTTCGAGAGAGACCTTTTCTTTTTAAATACACTATCTGCTAGTGGCTCTCCTTTCTTATCTAAAGCACCCTGCATGTTTGATTTTCACTGAGGACCTTCGCTGAATTTTTTGTTTGTCTGCTGTAAAAAGTATAAGGGCACTTGGCAATTCATGCATTTACGGCTCTGTTCTCACAACAAGGTGCTTAAAATAAAGAAATTGGCTCAGGGTAATTGCTCGATATGAGAAAGATTATACAGGCAATGAACATCTGTATCACAGCTACGGTTGATGGCTCCGAGTGCTGTATCATGTGCCAGTAGTCCTCTGCCAAAAAAAATATTCAAAAAAAATTTCCAACCCAACATATGCTTGTATAAGACTTATCCAGTATGCAAAGAAGGTCGTGAAGAAAAAAAAAGAGAGAAAGAAAGAAAAAGGAAAAAACTGGGAGTGTTGAAATAACAGGAAATTATGCAACTGATACCTGAACCTGAGTATTGCAGATCCTATCCGGAAACTTCAATCTCTCACAAAGCTCTGGTAAAATAAAACAAGTTATCCTTCTTTTTCGAAACTGAACTTGTTGGTACAGAGTCAGATGGAGGCTTTGCACCAACAAGGTCACTGCAGGCCAGAGCTGCTGTAGAATGGGCCAAGTTTCATGTCAGCCCCAGCACCTCGCAGGTAAGTCCCCCCTCGCCCTCCCCTCAGCTGCACCCTGCACATCACGGGAACCTCCAGGGCTCCGCGTGCTTCCAAGAGCTGCTCCTTCGCGTGGGGTTGAATTTCCTCCAGTGCTTTTAGCATACAAGCTGCTTGGAGAACAAGGGAATGGAGAAACAAGCCTGGAATAAAATCAGCTGTGAATTTTGGCCAGAAATTCAAGCTGGCCCAATGAAAACTTGTTTCTGAGAAGTGCACGTAATGTTTCCCACCTTGTTATTTCCATGTTTGCATCTGATGGACAGGAGAGGTGCATCCCTCCTGCTTTTCTCCAGGAAACTCTGTTTTAGGAGCTCTGCAGTCCCCCCTCCTCCTCTGCACAGGACTTAACCCTGGACTCCCAGAAGTTCACTTGGGAACCTGGGACAAAGCCACAGAGCCCATAGCCCCTGGCAGTGAACAGGTGCGGGTTACGTGAGCTGCAGTTCACTTCTCAGTGCACGATGGGGAGCGCGGTCAGGGCTTGCCTGAGCACAGCACCAGGAGCTCAACCTTGCAGCTTCAGACTTGTCATGGGAGATGGGAGATCCCCATCCCAAATAGCAAAAACAATTAAAAAAGTGGTTTTATGGCTCAGATAAGCTTATCTGCCCTTCTCCTTGTGCTCAAGCAGGGCGGCTGACCAGGGCTGCTCTGGTTCAAAGCTTCACTTCAGTAACAAGCCCTGGGAGCTCATCCAACCCATTCACAAGGGTGCTTAGGGGCTAAGTCTGCTCTGAGGATCCAGACACCAAGTAGTAGTTGCAGCAGGAGGGAGAAGGGCCAGACCTATTCATCTTGCCAATTAGTCACATAACAAGGGGAAAGGACAGCAGAAGCAGGACCAGAAGGGTCTTCTTGCCCTGAGCAAAACATTCATCCCTGTTTCCTGAAAGAAGACATCTGCCTGGCAAATGCTGTGATGGGAGAGTCCTCCAGTACCACAGTGTGAAGAAACCTTACAGGTTTGGCCTGGAAAGCCCAGTGGAGCTGATGGGACCTTTCACATTGGCTTCAACAAGCTAGAAGTTCACCATTTTCCTTCTTTAGCCTTTAGTAAGTAATATATTTAGGGTTATGCATGAACCTGCCTTCACTCCAGTTCCTCCTCTCCCACACTACCCACCTAACCATTAGGTTATCCTCTCCCACCGGTATGAAACCACAACCTGCTTTGCTCCTTGAGGCACAGTTCCCTCCCCACCAGCCTTGCTGGTGGGCACATTCCCAGAACCTGGAGGGAAACTACGCCCATCCTGGGCTGCAGAACCCCAAAACTGCCTGAAAAAATTATTAATAAACATCTCCACTGCTGCCTTCCCAGGCCCAAACCCATAGCACCTCAAAGACAGCCCCACTGTAGGATCTGTCAATGCCCTTTGGCCTGGTGGGACCTGAGCCCTGTTATCATGAAGGAGCCCTTTGTACCTCTGAAATGCCGTCAGCTCATGAAACAAAACTCCAACAGTCCCAAGCTCCTCTCTGCCCAAGCAAATGAGTGAGCAGAGGGGCTGGGAGAGTTCCCGAGCATGTCTCAGTGGGGCAGAAGCAGTACTATCTAATCAGATGTGGATGGAGAACAAATAAAAAACAGCTGCTTTTCACCAGCTCTTCTCCCAACTGGAAAAAAAAACACGTACATACACAAGAACAAGGGAAGAGGCACTGATGAGCTGTTATCTGAATTTATTGCCAGCATCTGACCCACAGTGGGTTTTTTTTTCCTTCCTTTAATTTACAACCCAGTTTCTCATCATGTCATGACATCACCCAGGGTGATGGATTTCATAAACATGCACGCACATCACAATGAAAACAGGATAAACCCCTAGGTCATCCCGGGTTCTGCACAGCAGCACCCCAGCAGCAGTCCCCAGGCATCCTCTCTTCCAAGAAACCACTTGGCATCACCGTGACAGAGCCACCCACCTTCCAAGTTTTACTGGGCTGAAAGCAGCTTGGAGAGGATTTTACACCACACCAGCCTACAAGCACCATTGCACCCTTGTGTCCTCTTGCCCCACCCCAACTGCACTTTCCCTCCAAGGAAGCCAGACAGTTTTGCACTCAAAGATGATTTATACTGTTTTCTTTTGGCAGTAAGATATATCTAATCCTTTAGAGACTGGGTGGAACCAGAACTGCCTTCTCCATCACTCAATCCAAGCCCAGGCTGGAGAAGCCAGTGGTCAGAATATGCATGACCGATGTGCTCCCCAATCCAGCATCAGCCCGAGGCCGGCAGCACCCACGCAGCCAGCTCAGAACGTAGCTCCTGGCTTCCCACACCTAGTGCAGACAAATTGCTCCAAAATGTTTTGATATTTGTTTGTATCCAAAAGATTTTTGATACTGCATCAGCAGTATCTTGTTGATTTGGTATGGACCATTGAGGCTGCACCTCCAACAGCTTTATCAGCTGTCCTAGCCTGATTATGTGTAAAAATCAAAATTCACAGGAATGGGAGTCAGTAAGAAAATTAGCTTCCCAGGTTTATGAACACAGTAATCAAAATACAGAGAACTGGCCTTACAATTTTGGAAAAAGGATTTGACCAATGAAGAAACTTACTTTCTATTTTCACAAAGAAATGCTCAGCACAGATGGTGAAATGGTAGGAACAAGAACATCAGCCCCCAAACGTATATGGGTCATTAGGAAACCCAAACAAGCAAATCAGTATCACAAATGTTCTCAACACTTGCATTGTCTTCATCTTTACAAGGCATCATTACACCGCTGTATAAAGGAAGAAACTAAGGTTAAAGAGCTGGCCCACTGTCACAGGAGAATTTACAACCAAGCTTTTACCCCCAGGGCAGGCAGGGGATTACAGCCCAGGTCCTCTGGGTGCTCCAGCTCCTCCTGCTTCCCAGGAACCTTAAGTGGAGGCCCAGGGCACAGGTGCGACCTCATTTCAAGACAATGCGAGTCTTTCCAGAGTTCAAAAAGTGCTTCTATGTCAAGCTTTAAAAGAAACTGGGCATTCAATAATGACAGTGAATATAACTCTAAATCAACCTTTCGTAAGGTTTGTCGGGAGACCTAGGTCTCAAATCTAAAGTCCAATGGTGTTATCTGCTCTGAAAATACAATACTGCTATTTCTTGCATCCTCCATCAAATAAGAGTCCTTTATAAAAACAACCAAAGAAGAGCTGACCAGACCATTGGGATTTATTTTCTGAAAGGTCTTGCTTGGAGTTTTTAGCTTCTACTTTATTTTCTCATGCTTAGGACAGCAGTCATCTTAACAGACATAGGTGACCTCATCATTAAAATATACTACCATCACAACTGGAACTTCCCCCATCTGTTAGCATTGGGTATAAGTTCAAGTTGAACACCCGACCTCCTGGCTCCACATTAAGATGCTTAGCAAGCCATTGCAGTTAAGGATGCTATGTAATGAGCCAAATCATCCTTCCTGCAGCACCAACACAGCCAGCGGAGCTGGGCTAGAGGTTATTCTGCTTCAATGAATCTAGCAGTCTGTCGGAAATGCTTGTTAGATGTGATCCTTATACAAATACATGTGAGACGGGTGGAAGGATATCATGATTAGAGTCCTGTCCTCAAGGGTCACAACACAGAAGGTAGAAAAACTGTTTATGGATCTGCACACAAGCTGCAGAATTTCCCACCCAGCAGATGGGTCCAGCCAGAAAGCGAGTGTAGAAAACAAGTTAGGGAAGGATGGCTTCTATGACTCTTCTTGCCACAGACAGAGCAAGCAGGCTCAGCCTCTTCCACCCAATCCTCTTCTGAAACAGGACGATCTTGCATCTTCCTCCCCTCAGAACAGTATTTGACTACACAAGTGACCCATCTCACACTATGCTGAAGAGCACGCAGATAAAGACATTCCGTGCACCTTTTGTAGCACCCAGACTGAAAAATGCAGACAGAGACCAGGTTAGCATCAGGAGAGCAGGGAACAGACTGACTTGTCCACACAGACACCCAGCTACGCTTGCACTGGTCCATGTTTCCGTCCACATAGACGTGGCTGGTCCTGGGGTTGGTCTCAAGCTGGGCCAGATGACCCCACAGGACTGCTCAGGAATACAAGACTTGACATTGAGTTGCTCCCTTCTTCTCTATGCATCCAACCTAAAAATCCACCTACCCAACAGGATGGCCCTAGACTGGCACCCCCATAAGCCCCCTAGGCTCCCCACAGTGGCTTTAACCCAGGAGCTCTGGGATAATCTGCTGGTGGAGAGGGAGCAGCCTCCTCCAGCCTGTTTGCTGGTTAGGATAATTCTTTCTTTGACTGATGATCAAGAAGCTATTGTGTACAGAGAGGGAGCGGTTTGTTCTGTAACGCTTGTGGCAGTGCTTCTGTGCTTGGCAATTCTGTCTTGTTATCACTGCTGGAGAATTTTACAGGCCACTGACAGACCTTCAAATGCAGCCATTGCTGTGTGGAAAATCCAATTTGCTTTGGAAGCCTCTTGACACAAGGCCTTGTCTTCATGGTCCCTTGGCAAACCATTTTCAGCACATGGACTAGTTCATGACCCTGTGATTTAACAGACATCATTAAATTTTAGCAGAAGAATCCATCACTTTGAAGGAACCCCTAACAAGTGTGTGACCTAAAAGTGAGACCTAATACACTGGCATCTCCACACAAAGGGCTCCTTTTCTCTTAACATTTGGCTTAACTCCATACCACTCCCAGGTCAACCATTGAGCTGCTCCAGGAAAAGCAAATAGCATCCATGCAAAAAACGTAAATGGGCATTTCTTTGCAGCATTCTCTGCTGCCAAACAGATAAGTTTATGTAGACACAGAAGAAAATTCCTATTTGAATAATTGTTTGCTTATAAGTTAACCCACAGAACCATGCCACATGCCATAAAACAATCTTACATTACATGGGCTTAAACGGTAGGACTGGTATAATAAACTCTATGTTGAGTCACCAAATTCCTTGCATTCTTTGACTTCCCATTCTGTCTCAAATGTCAGATATCTCACTGGGGTAACACAAGCAGTAGCAAGGGCCGGGGGTTTGCGTGGGTTTTAATTGTAAAAGCAACATTCTCACAGAGAAAACAAGGTTCACAACCACACTCCGCAGCTTGGATGGGCTGGGGAACTTCAAAAGCTTCTTGTCTCCCCACTGGCCAGTTTGGGGTTCAGGGCTCCACAGGTCTGGCCGAGGGTCTCAAAACCCTACAGCACCCATAGCCCTGGGTCACTGAGCCAAGCAGCGTCTCTGCAAGCTACTGCCCTCACATTAAAAATACGTATGAGTGGGTCTGAGCATGCCAGCCGGCCTGGGGCTTCTGCGTTTGGGCTGCAAACCACCAAATCATTGCAACAACCTCACAGTTACTCTCCGTTCCTGTTGTGCCAGTCCAAAGCAAAAGCAGAGCAAGCTTTCATCATTTAGAGGTTATTCATGACATCTGGGCTTTATTTATGACATCAGTATTTAAAGATTACAAAAGAGGAGAATCCACAAGACCTTATTCTCGTGCACTAGAATCCAGACCCATTGCCCCTGTGCAGGATTACCTTGATTATGTAGAGATCATTTATGCTTTGTAGCTCTTCTGGTTGCTCCTGTCTTCGACCGAGCACCAGTGAAGGTGCTGCATCTTCTCTGGGGAGCTGTGAAAAACCTGTCTGCAGTACAATTTTGACATAACCCTTCTCCCAAAGATGCAAGTGATGCTTAGACCTTGTGCGTCTGTTTCTGCATGAATACTCAGTGGAGGCACTGCAGTAGCTCAGGAGAAAACCTGGGAACCAGAAAACCTTCCTGGATGTTCCAAGAAGCTGAAGCAGTCTGCAGAAGGACAGGTGTTTCTGCTCTGAAGCACGAGGGCAGCCATGGCAGGAGCATGCTGCAGCATACGCAGCGCATGAAAGGTAAAGCAGCTCCGCACCAGAGGGCTGATTTGGTTCACTTCAAGCTTCCAGGTAACATTGCTTGAGGCCTAAAAAACCTGTCATATTGTGCACATGCAGCCACAGGCTAGCACTGATGCTTTGTGAGCATATGAGCACACATTTGTGCACATGCCTGAATTAAGAGTGAAACTACCCAGAGGCAGCACAGGAGCTGGATTTCCCTTCCCTTGCTCTGGAGCACAGGGCTGGCCAGTGCCTAACACCACATCGACCCAGGAGGTGAAGCAGAGCCCAGGGTCTCAGCAGAAGATGTGTAGATTTGGTGCTTGCAAACAAAGCACGAAACAGACTGTCCTGGCAGAGCTGCACAGCCCTGCTCCATCCAGCACCCATCCACCCATCCCCACCACCCAGCAGAGGACAGTTTGCACCTGCAAGCATTTCCATCCCAGTGATGTGGCCCTGTGCCAGCAGTTATCCCAAGGCTGGCAGCAAGGCTGGGGGTGAGAAGCAAGGCTGGGTGCTCACAAGTGGATCCCCAGCACTCTGAGCTTCAGCCTCTGCAGCAGGAGCCAGGGCAAGGAGGGCAGGGACCTGGCACCCTGCAGCAACAGGAGTCAAGCGAATGTCATGGGCTTCTGGTCACTGACATCCATGCTTTCTCTCCTTCCTCTTTGCTGCACGCAGGGAGACAAGGACTATGCTGCCACAGCGTCCCCCCAGTGCCCCACACCGATTTAAGTAAGCCTGGAAAAACTACAAGTGAAGCATATGGATTTAGCATCCAAGGTCTCTTCCCAGCTATGACCAACAGAAAACATGTGTAGGGGAAAAGAACTGCTCATTTACTATCTGAAATGTCATTGAAACCCAAGAGAAACGGAACCAAATGCAGCAGTTACCCAGACCTCTACAGCACCCTGCAATAACCAAGTAGAGCTAATTTGCACTGACTCAGAGCAGCCTTTTTGTGCTGACTCCAGGCATGGAACGGAAAGATCACAAAGGAAAACCACCCCCACCATCTTTTTTTCTTTAAATTTGGGAGCTGAGACTAACTAAGCCCTTGGAGGAAAAAAAATCCAGCCAGAAGGGCAGCAGCTTTAAAAACTTAATCCTTTCAGGCAAATGCAAAATACTTGTGTTTCAGCTGGAGAATGAATCAGATGATTCCCAGAAATCCCCTATTTAATGACAGCAAGAGCTGGGTGCAGTCCATGCAGCTTTCTCCCCTCCCTTTACCTGCTGCATCCATCTCCAGTTTTCAAGATTGATTCAGGGCCAGTCAGGGCTGCGTTACCTCAAACCTATGCAGCCTGCTTCATCACCAATGTGGAGCCACAGGGTCAGCTGGAAACCAGAGAAAATCGGTTCAGTCATTTCTGAAAGCCAAGCAAACCATGATGGTATCAGTTTCTCATGCAGTGTTTCACTGCCAGAGCACCTGGTCCCACTGCCTCAATAACGTGATCAGAGATGCTTTGGTGAGCATAAGGCAGCCCCCTGCTTTATTAACCAAAACCATGGGTTTCTTTTTAGAAAAGCTATCAAAGCTAGTGTGCAGGACTGTGGGGGCAAGTGGGATCGCATGAGGCTCACTCAGCCCCATGGTGTGCTGGCATGATGGAGTCCCCCAGCCCCACGGAGTGTTTTGGGGAGCTGCTTGCACCCACCCTGGGCAGAAATCCCCGCAAGTGCATCAATGCTTTTGTAGCAAAGGAGCAGCCTCCACCCTGTCCTCCAGCCTCCTCCCATCGAGCTCCCCACGCCCAGGCAGCACCAGGCTGTCCATCCCCACACCAGGCAGCTGGATGCAGCTATAACCACGCTGCGCAGCCTGCGGGCACAGAGCGTGGATGCAGCCGCTGAGCCAGGCTGTGGGAGATCCCATGGAGCATTGGATGGCCACCAGTGGGCAAGGTCAGGAAGCCGCATGCTCTGAAAAGGCTGCATCCCTTTGTTCCCAGATGGAGAATTGTCCCAGCCCTGCGGCCCTGAGGATACTCAGCCACCTGGTGAGAGAAGTTGTCCCCCCATCATGGGACAAAGCAGAGTGGGAAAGGGTGGACCAAGAGCACAACATGAGGGAGGCATGGCCAGAGCCAGCGTTGGGCCACCCAACAGCGGTAGCATGATAATCCACTCTTCAAACCAAATAGCTCACAGCTTCTGAGGTGAAGCAGAGCCAGCCCCTGAGTTCAGCCTTCCCCCAGCACTTGTGTACACCGTGCTGAAAAAGCCCTTTCCACCCCTGGGACAGACTGGCAGCTTGGTCCCCTGCACAGAGGGGTTTGCTCACAGCAATCACCATCAGCTCCTGAGCTTCTGCACCTGCAGGGCCAAGCAGAGCTCAGGACCCCACAGTGCTCAGCATGCAGCACCACTCTCAATAGCTTTTGCACTAAATAAACAGGATAAATGGAGAAGGGAGGCTCACAGAGAGGAAGCAACTTGTCCTGGAGTCACTGACAGCTAGAAACAGATTGCAGGTCTCTCCTCCAGACCTGCTCTGCTTCTCTGCCTGGGAGTGTTGTCCCGGGCTGTGTCACCTTCTCCCAGCTTCTCCCCCAGCATGGCTTCACCCTCCCCTCCCCAGCACCGAAGTATTTAAGCAGCAAGACCAGGGTTGGTGGTCCAGTAAGAAGTGCAGGCAGGGAGGGAACCCCTCCCTGGGGACCAGAGTAGGTGGCCTTTTTTAGTTCATGAGGAATTCAAGGGGGGGAAAGAAAATAAAAGGAAGAAAATTCTGTGTCCAAAGCTTTTTTCAGCAACTGCAATTGTTTCTGTTTCCTAATAAATCATGTAGGCCAGGGACAACCAATCTGCACAGCATTATTATTGTCTCAATACATTTGTTGAAAGAAAAATAACACTGCAGCTTTGCTGGAGCAGACAGGATCTGCTTTTCCAAAAGGTTTGTTGATATTAGCCCACAATCTTGTCGGGCTCCATGTATACTCTGGACTCAAAGAGCTTTGCTGCATTCCCATCTCTAAGATACGGAGAGTCACCAAACCCAAATATTACTCTCAGCAGCTGAGACCTCAAAAGGTCTTTCTTTATTTTCCTCCACTTTGTTTCCCATTAACTCTTCAGCAGCATTTGTATGCATTAAACTTACAGACCTGAACCCAGCTCCAGGCTGAACTATCTCACATCCATCTAAACAACAGCAACAGCTCACAATGCACATGATTTACTCAGATGTTGCACGGGGACACGAGCAAGGCAGGTCTCCAGCTCAGGGGCAGCGCAGGCTCCATTTTGTGGATAAGCACAAGACTTAACGTCCAGGCTGACCCACATACCCACAAGCCACCACTGTGCTGATCCCCAGGCAGCAGCTCTCAGCCTCCCCCAGCCTGGGCAGCGCAGAGGAGCGGTGGGCTCTGCTCCCCACCAGTCTGGGTCTTCACTGCTCCCCATAACCACAAGCGGTAGCAGTGCTTGCAGGGTGATGGTGTGCCCACATCTGTCCGTGGCCCACTTACCTTTGAATGAGTCAGAGTCTGGGTCTTTCTCAGGGTTTTTCCATCTCTGCTTGCTTCCATGAGCTTCTCCAGCACATCCAGAAGGCTCCAGCCAGGGCAGCTGCAGCTCCTGTGGGGACAAGGAAGATGTCACCTCATCACAAAGCATGTCTGCAGTGCATAGGCTGCAGGATGCCACAAGGCAGACCCCCTGGGCTGACCCTGTAGTACTTCTGAATCAGGTTACCTAACCCAGGGCGGTCTCATAAGCAAAAATGGGACCCCCGAGTTGTGCTTACCACCATGCCCCCCAGCCCAGCCTCATCTTGCAAGAATGGAAGTTGCTCTGCAAACTGGGGGAAATGAGGCAAAGGCAGTCCCAAAAGGCCATGGGTAAGCTGCCACATCACAAGGTGTGCCTGTATGGATCCAGAACAGACTGGTTCCAGCCTGCAGGCATAGAAAGAAGGGAAAAAATGAGATGAGAACTAACAACAGCGAACAGCTCTGCAAATCATGGCAGTCACCAAACACCTCCACAGCCAGCAAATAATGTCATAACAGCTATAGTTTGTCCTCTGATATCTCCAAGTGTCACGTACTTTGACAACCATTGCTCTGAGGAACACAGTTTAATTTTGGATGCTTAGCTAAGGCTGTGCTGTTTTTGGAAGTTCAACAAGCACAGAGGGGTTTTTCCACGCAGCTTCACTTCTGCTGCCTCCAGAGCAGTTCCCCAAAACCAGGCTGCTTACGCAGGGGTTGCTAACAGCATCACCCACTCACTCACGGGCCTGCGTCACGAAGGGGGAAGCAAAGGGCATGTTGCATCACAAAGAAGATACGGCAGCAGGAGCCAAAACAAGGCTACAAAGGTGGGCAGATGTGGCTCGCCTGAGCCATGGGCTGAGCCTTTCCCCTCTCTGAGGGTCTTTAGAAACAGTGAAAAAAGCTATAAGTGAAATAAACATCAATGTCTTACTTGAGATTTAACTACTTCTAAAGGTATCAAGCACAATCAGCATCCATACTAGAGCCTCTCATCTCCAGGAGCTGCCTCTTTTGCATTTACACCATTTGCATAAGGAGGCACCTACATCCATCAGTCAGCAGAAGGCATTTGGTCTCCTCTCCATGCAGAAGGGGATCAAACCAGACAAGCCCAGCCAGGCAGGGACATGTCCCCATCCCTGGTGACCATGAAGGTCACTGGTGCTTTAGCCAGCCCAGCTGGCCCAGGTCTTCCTCATCCAAAATCCACCCCTCGTGCCCAGCATCTGCCAGTATTTAGGGCTGGGATGTCCCTGTCCCCCAAGCACTGACAAGGAGTCAGGACTGTGCTGCCAGCAAAAAGCAGCCACAGATCATAACATCCCTGGGAGGATTAAAGAAGAAAACTGTTAGAGTAGCAGCATGTGGAGTGGATTTTGAAAGCATTCTTCTGCCAGCTGGTTTTTAATGAACGAAGTCTCCCTGCACTCAGGGCACAGTAACATGCCAACTGTCTGCTCTTATTCCAGAGGAATCCAAAGAAGGACCCAAGCAAGGGTGGTAGCACTGCGCTGTTGGAAGGGGAGCGCCTGCAGGCCAGCCTGTGGCAGGACCAGCTCTCCTGCCCCTGCCATCCCTGGGACATGCTCGTCCCCAAGTGTCACCGCCCATCCGCCAGCGACACGCAGGCATCCCACGCCACTGGCGTCTTGTTCTCCCATCCGGCGAGCAGCTCCTGTGCGAGGTGCTGACATGCGTCCAAGAAACTCTGCCGTTCAGATCAGAATGAAAGATGGGTTTGTTTGTGTCTCGGCTGAGTCCCTGTTTGTCCTCCCTAAAACCACAGCGTAAGCCAGCTTGGGACAGGCTCTGGCACAGCTGGGGGTGCCCAGCCTGGGGCCAGGGTGCCTGAGACCACCCCCTCACCCATCCACAGTCAGCTGATCTGATTTTTTTATTCTTTTCCTCCTCTCCAGGCAAAGAAACAGGCACAAACCAGTCTGACTCCAACTGGATTTGGCACAAAGGAGCCAGAGAAACCGGTTGGTGATGAGGCAGCCCCCCGCCACAACCCCAGATGGGCACCAATGCCCATGGAAGTGGCAGTGACACCCCCCAGCGTCATCCACCCAAAGAGGAGACCATCAGGGTAGACACAGGCCTCAGGAAGGACCCTGTGGTAAAGGTGGTGAGGTCAGCATCCCTCTGGCCATAGGTGCACCTGGCATATCCCAGGCTCCAGGCTAAGAAGTCACTCCCCTCCCAAAGCAGGTCACTGTGGGTGGCAGCCCCGAGAGGGTCCCCACTTCCATACCCCAAAGTGGGAGCTGGCTTTCACCACAGTGGGGACCACGAGGCAGCAGAACCGGCTGGGCACACGGCACACGCTGCGGCCTGCAAGCTGTGCACTGCTGCAGGGCCTGGAGGTGGCACCTGATGTGATGAGACAGAGCCTTGCCCAGCGCCCCACACACTGCTGTCACCAGGAGATCGCACCAGCAGATTAGATGCACAGGCAGGTCCTAATTAGGCACACAAGATGTTCCACGCATCCCAGCTCAGTGCTTAGAATCACATGGCCAAGAGCTGCCAAGGGCAGAGCCAAAGCGCAGGCATCACAGGCACAGCAAGCCCACCGTGTCCCCAGCTTCACAGCATGCCCCCGTTCCCAGCAGAAGACCACCTCCATGGTGGTTTTAATCCAGAAGCCGGTCAGCACCTCACCCAGCCTCCTCCACAGTGGTTTTGCTCTGACATATGCATGAGTAATACCATGAAAAACACTCCAATGAGGCTCTGCAAACCAGAGCCTCTGCACTCTAATTCACCACCACCCACCATGGGGGGGGACATAGCAGCAAAAGCAGCACTGCTACAAGACACATTTACCCCAGTAATTAGCCCAGGCTCACCAGCAACTCTATAAAACACACACCAAAAAGCAGCATTGAAGCATTTACCAAATTTCTTGGCTCTTGCCCCAAAACACCCAAGATGTGACTCTCCCAACAAGGACTAGCCACTCACCCCTGGTGTAGCACTACGGCCTCTGGGCCCCGGGAGATGCCTCCAACCTTCTGAGAAGCCAATAAGAGGCAAAGCAGCTGAGTCAGCTCTCAGCCATGGGGAGAAAGCCCTGAGTCAGCCCTGCTGCTGGCAGGAGCCAACGCACCGCTCCTCTCCCCCTCGGCACCTTAGCAGCCTCACCCTTGGCGCTGGGAGCACTGCATCAGCCCGCTCACTGAGAGCATACCCCAGGGGCTTTGCAGCCTGGAGACCCCAAACACAGGGATGCCCATCACCACGCTCAGCTCAGGGCCAGCCAGCACCATGCAAGCACCAAGGTCACCCGCAGACATCCAGGAGAGCCCCCAGAAGCAGGCACCAGCACCACACAGAGCAGGGCTGTGAAGGGGGCTGTGACCCAGGTTGTACAGCACCCGTTTGTACAGCAGCCTCAGCTGCAACAGGCTTCAGCTGGGGAAAGGAGATAAATGAGGAGGCTCCAACTGACCCAGTCCTCTGCAGCAGTCACTAACAGTAAGCTGAGTGTTCATTGCTGCACTTCATGGCCGTGAACAAGCAGGGACTCAGCCATCCATCCCAGGAACTGCCTGCCTGTCTGTCTCTTCAAAGCCTCCCTACAAGCTGGGCCCCTTTGAGGCTTTGCAAATCCCCATGCATGCAAAGGCTGCTTGCCACAGCTTCCTCCAGATTATTATATTTGGAAGTTCTGCATCTCCTCCCCTGCAGGGACCGGGGAAAGTAATAAAATATGAGATGTATTTCTTTAAACTAGGTGAGGTGACTATCGGAAATAACCCTTTCTTTTGTCTTCCCCACTGCTTCCACTTAGATCTAGCTGGATATCTCCATGAGTGCTCCTAATCCCAGAGAGTCAAAGGAGCATCTTCATGCAGACGCTGCTGCTCAGCCTCAACAAAGCCACTCAGAGCCCTGCCAGCACCAAAATGTAAGCCACAGCATCGACCACGTCCTGGTGCCACTGCACGCTGCGGGCTGGTGGCTTCCAACCTGCCCGGGGCATCCACTCTCAGCTCCAGCACGAGGCCCAGGAGGGACACAAGGGAGCAGTTACACTTTATACCCTGTGTTATTTTCTGCCTGGCCTTGGCCGCAGGTTTCCAAAAGCTGCCTGGAGTAAGATCAAGGCATTTGGGTCATGCTGAGAGAGGTGGATGTGATATATCAAGATGAACTTCATGGGGCTGGTGTGGTTTTGCTGCCTCTAAGCATCTCGCTGTTGGTGGGTGAGGAGCTGGGGAGGAAGGGAGTGCTCGCAGTTACTCATAGGGTCTGGCCCTTGATGGATCTCAGTGAAGCTCTGAGGTGAAAGAGAATTGCTTCTGTTAAGCTGGAAAGGCGAAACTTGATTTCTCTTCCTTTACCCCAGCAGCTCCCTTCCTCTGGGCCTGAACCTTGCTGCTAAGACATTTCAGCACGTTGTTGTGGCTCCGTATTGCTTCCAACCCCTCTCAGAGACTTGCGCATTTCCCTCCTGATATTTTTCTGTTTTGCTTGACAACCAATTTGGCTTTCAATTTGATATCACCTGGAACAGCTGGTCCCAACATTGCTACCCTCATTTACCCCTCATTCAACCAGCATCTCTGACAAGCATCATTAAGAGACTTTTCCGGTTTCAGAAACAAGTATCTTCTAATTAAGCTCATGACAAGCAGAAGGAGAGCTCCCACCCCCCTCAGAGGTATTGCACCGTGTCAGCTGGTCAGGCTCAGAGCTCATACAAGTCCTGTTGCACTTCAAAGGCAAGACACACAGGAAACACCTGCTGCATTGCATGTCCTGGGGAGCACACCCTCCTCCCCGGCATGGTGAGCACTCCTGGATGCTCAAGGGAGCTTGATGCAAGAGCCAGATCACCTCTCCTGACTTCTGCCGGGTGACTCACTTCAGATCACCTCTCTTCCCCTCTTATTTTGAGCAGCACAGGACCAAGCAGGTCTCTTACTGTGCTGAAGAAGACACCGATGCTGGTGTTCAAGGTTCCAACAACTTGGCTACCCTGAGCGTGGCCACAGTGTCCTCCCCCACAGCCCATACGTGTCCTTACAGTACAGAGAAGCTGTTGCTCAGAGGACCTGACCATGCCATGCCCTGACTTTGTAGTTACATCAGGGCAGAGCGCAGGCTGAGCCGTGCTGATAACAGGGTGCTTCCTAGCACCGGGGCAGTTCCCCTTCGGAGAAGAGAGCAGCAGAGCAGCAGAGGCTGGTGTTAAGCAGCATGCAATGCCTTCCAGCACAGGGACTGGGATAACCAGCAGGAGCAGGTCAAGACTGGAGCTGGGAGAGGGCTCAGCAGCAGAGAAGCGCTTGCTGAAAAGCTGTTTGTTTGCAAACGGCTCTGATCTTCCAGGCCGGTCACCTGGCCACGCTGCAGGGAGGTGCGTGCCCCACGGCTGGCCGGGGCTCACATGCAAGAGGCAAAGCCTATCTGCATGGCTTGGAAAATGGCCTGTTCTTCCTGAAGGGGAAGCAAACAGGTGTTTTAGTCAAGATCCTCCGGTCTGGCCACTGGCACACCAAGCACAGCAACCTCCTCCCCTCCACTGGGCGCTGAGGTCATGGTGCTTTGAGAAGAGATGATCCTGCCTGTCCACAGGATGAAAGAGGGCAAACTTTCCCCCAGGCAGGCAAGATCTGATAGACCTCAAACAGACCAGTGTAGACACCCACATGGGTTTCTCAACCTATTTGCCACTGCAGTAGGCTTGGCACAGCTCTTACCTCAGAGGTGGTGATGTTCACCAGTGGGCTCATTACTGATGCTTTATGGAAAAATCAGAGAAGTGGAGGGTTACCATGGAAAGTGTTTTCACTAACAACCCAAACCGCACACTTGCCAGAGGTCAGATGCAAAAGCACGGCAGATGCCTTGTGCGTATTTAAGGGTAGTATTGCCCAACTGAAGGGGACTCTAACAAAGGCAATTCAAGTTCATTAGTTCTGCTTTCTTAGGAACAGACAAGTCAGACTGTTGCTTTTAAGAGGAATTTAATTATGTTAATTAGGTATCAAGAGGAAGCTCTTCATCTTCAGAGAGCTGCAGCAGCAAGACAAGGAATGCTGTGCAAGCACCTGCGCCTCCTCTGTCTTGGGTCACCTTCAGACAAGATGTTTCATTGCATGGCAACATGCATGTCCTTGCCTAACACTACTTCAATATGTCATTTGCTACTCATTATAGAGCAGATTCAGCACATGTGAGCAAAGGTGGTAATTTTTAATCCATCCTTTCTACCCACAACTCCGCTGCCATATAGGTCAAGCTGTAATCATGCTTCAAAGTCTGAAGGGTGAGCATTTTGGACGTGGATTTAAGGGCAGTGGGTGGAACCCCTCCATTAACCTCCCGCTGTACAAAGCGCACACACCTAGCTATTGAGAGATGTGGCACCGGCCCCGCGGCTGGGAGTGACTCCTGTAATTAGCGATGACTTGCTGGGGATGGTGCACACCAGCCAACCCACGATGCTGCAGCGAGCAGGGCTCAGGCCAGGGACAAGGGCGGGGGCGGGGAGAAAATGTTGCAGAGCAAGACCTTAATGCCGCTTTGATTAAAGAACTGGGCTCTGAGCTGAGTGATCGCTCATCCAGCCACTCCTCCGACGCTCTGTAATTGTATTCGTGCAAGCACCAGCAGTGTGACGGAAATGCAGCAAACACAGAGCACTCTAACACTGCATCCCAGCAGTTTGTTGTGGAGCTGGGGCACAGCACAAATAAGCGCTGTAGTATTTCCTCTCCTGCCAAGGATTTCCAGTGAGCACACAGGATGCGGGCAGCTTCTCAGGGGAATTGAGCAGGGACCAGGGCCAGTGCCTCTGGAGGTGGGTGAAGGCAAAGCCCTGTTCCTCCTTGGAGAGCCAAACAAGACACCAGAGTAAAGAAAAGCACCAGGTCAGCGCTTGGCTCCAAGCTTGGTTCAAAGGGTATTTTAAAAAAATGTCTAGCATTCAAACTGCCATAAAAAAAATCAAACTGCAGCCAAAGCTGGAGCTCCAGGGGCAAAGCCTCCCTGACTGTTTTTATTTTGCTAGTACAGTCCTCTCACAAATACTGGCTGAACATTTTATTCAGCCTCTTCCCCTCACTCCCACAGCCTCACATAGGAAGAGGAGAGTGGGCAGGTTGGAGACAATTCCAGGAACATGTTGTTCTCCCCTCCTCATCCTGCCAGCAGCCACTCTGCGCTGGAAAATACTCATGAAACACAACAGGAGAGGAGAGGTTAGGGACGTGGCTTCTGAAATGCCCCCTCAGGTGTACTTGGGAGTCATCTCAGTGCTAAATCACAGAATCATTTTCAACAGTCTAGGACAGGCTGGCTTAAGATGCCTGGAAGTGGTGGAGAGCCCAACCAAGGAGGGATCCCACCCAGGGGAAGCAAACCCACAGGAGAGGGGCTGAGGCAGGCCAGAGACAACGAATGAGTCATTTCCCCCTCCACCAGCCCTGACCCATCCCTCTTAAAACTCAAGGTAGGATGAGGGGAACCTCAAACCATGCAGAGCTGGATACTGGTGGTTGCTGGCAGGATTTGCAAAGCAGCAGAGACGGGTGCAGAATGGTAGCAGGTTTGGAGGCCTTTGCAAGAGTAGTCATGGTCTCCTGGAGTCTCCTAGGATCTTCTCAGCACAGCCAAAAGAAACCCCCCTTTCCCTGTAAGCTCGCAAAATAAGTCTGGCTGGAAGAAGTCCCCAGACATAGTTTCAGAGGGATTTCTGTCCCACTTCAGGCCAATATTTGGGTACAACCTTGTTTTTTAACCACTGGTAAGTCTCATAGGACATTCCTGTCCCATCCATCTTAGAACTTCCTGCTTCCACTTCAGAAGACCAGCCTCCACATCACGCCAGACCTCCTCCCGAGCCTCAGAAACAACAACCACATTTGAGATTTGAGGGATAAGGCACAAAGGCTCACTGAGAGGAAGTTTTTTATGCAGAGAAGCTGATGGCCTAAAATAAAAGTTGGAGCATTAAAAAGCGCGGAAGAAGCAACACATGCGAGACATTAAAAATCCTTGGGAAGGTACCACTAAAGTGATGTATTGCAGGTTATGGGGAATGATGGGACTGAACAGGGAGGGGAGAGCTCCTGTACCTCCCATGGGGCATATCCTACACAAGTGACTCTGATGAGAGCGCTCATTTTTCACGAGGTGGCCTGGCCCTGGGACTCACAGGCAGGCACGAGCATCTGCCCCACACCGAGCTACCAGCAACGCAATCAAAAGCTTCAAGGTAAACACAAAGGGGCAGCCTGTTCCTTGGAGCCATTCCCAACATAACCCCATAGGCATCAGAGTGAAGAACACTTAGAGCCTTGCCTGACCACATGTCTAAAAATCTCCAAAAACAGCTCCTGTTTCCCCTTTGAAAAACGCTGCTCTGCTCAGAGAAGCCACAAAATAAGTAAGCAGCCCAGAAATTGATCTATGAGCACATCTGGAGTAGCCGAGATCAGCCTTACGGAGAAGTAAAAATACAGATTTTCAACAGCATGTGTCAAATCCAGGGACCTTTATTTCTCTGGAATGGAAAGAATTTGCCAGCCTGGACGAAAAATTGCAGGTGGCGATTGTACATTCTTTCAAATAAAAAAAGAACACACACACAAGAGTTTGGCTCCATAAATTTCTGTCATAAGAAACAACTTTGAATTGTACACCAAGCTTTTTACAAAGCATCAATGTTAGGATGGTTTACCGTGCTCTATCACGTTCTCGGCCATTTGTACAGAATATGCCATACCAAATGCTACATCAGCTTAAGACATTTTTAAAAATTAGTATTAAAAAGATACAAAGGCATGTTGGCTTTCATTTGGGTTTTTTATTAAGACACAGGAGTTTTCTTGGTTTGTTTTCCTACGGAAGTCACTAAAAAAATATAATAACTTAATTCATAAGGACAAGATTGGTTAAAAATCCAGACTTGCTTGCTTGGCAGCCTTCTGAGCTCGTACCTCTGTTGCTTCCATTAGTCTAACAGCACCGCAGGCTGCAGATGTGTCCTGCGGGGTCTCAGCCTGCACTCCAGGTCTGGCCATGCTCTCAGTTACCGTTTTTGTTCGGAGTATTCACCATGGCCAGGAAATATTCCCGGCCAAACCCTAAAAGCAATCTTCAGCCAAACAGGGGGTTTCAATCTGGGCCAATTTCACATGGATTTAGCCCTTTGTCTTTTGCCTCTTTGTACATCCTTTGGAAGTCTTTAAATCGAGGGGCACAGCCTAATCTGGCTTCCCCAAAGTGCATGCGTCCCGTGAAGAGGAAGTCTCCGTCTCCTGGTCTCACCCCACACTCCAGCAGGGTCTTTATTTGTCCTCGCCAGTTCCCACTCTCCCCCGTAAGCTGAAAGACTTTGCTCTTCTGCCTGTACAGTTTGTTGACACCAACGTGAATTATGGATTCTTGCTCTTCTGCCTCATTCGTTACATCTCGAATGGAGCCTCTGATCACTGGGAACAGAAAAAGGACATGAGGAAGGGTTTCCCAAAGCCCCGTCTGGAAGGACAGGGTCCAAACTCAGCGCCCTGTAACCAGGCAGCTCAAGGGGAAGTGATTTCACTCCAGCAGCCCTGGTTTTGGTCCCTTGTTATTTTTAGAGTTGAGTTTATATTAGTAACCTCCAGCACATATTTGTGTTTGTTACAGTCTATATTTGTAACCTGCCCAGCAAGGGCACCTACATATTAAATTTAAATGAAAAAATAACTGCAGCAGAAAAACAGTATCAAACACGTCAAGGAGTTATAACAACAAGATACATGCTTAGAGCACTCTGACAATGTACTTTCTGTTCTGCAGCCATCGGAGATACCAGCTAGTACTAATTTCCCCTTTAAAAAGGGAAGCACAGAGAATTATTGAAACTTTTCGTCTTTCGTCAGCAGCCCATTTTATGGCAGCAAGTAGATGTACGCAAGAAGTCTTTGAACTTCTACTTCCATCATGGTTGCTGGGTCATTCTCTGTCCACCCCGGGGAAGTGCCAGCTGAGCAGACAGTTTTGAGGTCCTTCACACAATGTCCTCCTGTTCCACCCATGCACACAGCCCCTTTGGACAGCATTTACTGCTGGTGGGAGTTGCCAGGTATGAGTAGGTGTCTATCACTGTTTATGGAGGTTTGGTGACAGATGCCACAGCCAAGAGAGACAACAAACTGGGGAGAAAGCAACAACTCACCAAAATCACTAGTGCAGACAGCCAAGAGGACCTCCGTGTCACTGCATGGTCGGCAGGGAGCTGGAGAGAAAGGGACAGATTTAGCACAGGACCAGAAGATAGGAAATAAATAGCCAGTTTTAAATCAACCAAAAACCGGTTGGGGTGAGCAAGTGGTCCAAAGACCTGGCAGGCATCAACGATGCTACAAGAAATGCAGGCTAACCCTAGCCCCCACGAGATTTTTGTAATTAAGCAGGAATATGGATCTCCTTAACACTCCTGCTGGGATATATTATCTACCAAACACCCCACACACTCACTGCTCTTATGCATAATATGTTTTGATACTGTGTGCGTTTGCAGAGTGATCTGCTGTACATTCAAAGCTCTTGAAAACGCTTTGAAGATCATGTGCCTCTTAAAGGCTGATGGCAAAGCTTCTTTCTTACTATTTCTACCAAGTGTTGTTGGGCTATTTCACAAGCCACTTAGTCTATCACCACATCAAACATCCAGGAGGTTACAGAGTGGGGGAGGCAAAGAGGGGAGAAAAAAACCAGCACATGTGTTTGAGGGCGTCGAGGCAAAGCGGAAACTCAAGCCTGTATCTGGTAGAGCTCAAGCAGTACAAAGACCATTTCCTGTACTGCTGGAAACATTTGGATATCTGCACTAATCTAATCAATGCAAGAATGTGGCTCCTCTTTGTACTCAGCCAGCTATTTCTGAGGGGAAGGTACTGTAGTTGCAGTACAGATGTTTCTATAATACCCCATTGAGTTCAGGAATTTGCTTACTATCAGGGTCTGCCCTGCCTAGGGATGCTAATTAAGTCTGTCCACTGGAGGCTCAGGGATCAGAGCCCACGTCTTTCACTTGATGTCATCTCAAAACCGCACTTGCACATCAGTCAGAAAAATGAAAGCCCATCGAGCTGTTCTGCCCAGATTAGTGCAGCCAAAGGCTGCAGCAAAACAGGGCTCACGCTGGAGATGAGGCGAAGCGCTGGAGCTCCAGCACATTTCATCACACTGTCCATGATCAAACCTGGAGCTGAAGTTACCCCGCTCCTCCCCACCCCCCAAAAAATGTAGATTTTGAACCTCAACATCTGAAAACACTTAGTTACCGGATTCCCAAATTGTCACACCCTTCCTCTCACCCCCGCCTGCTTTCTGGAGAAGTTTATCCATTGCACTAGAAGTACTTTTAAACTAGCCTAAACAATGCTGAGCCGGTGCCTGTGACGCTCGGCTATCAGCCCTCCTCTGTTAGTCTGCACAAGTCGGTCTTTAACGTAAGACAGGGCAAATCTCTTATTTTTTCCAAGGTCCCAGAAAGGCAGTGATCCAGAAAGAAGGATTATTGAACCAAATCCATCAGATTTGCTCCAGTCAGATGATTAATACACAGTGTAACACACTGTTTAACAGGATTAAAGAGAATGTAAAATGCCCATTTCTGGGCAGAGATATTTGAAGGAATAATTCAAAAAGGTTAAAAAGCTCTAAAAGAAGAGACTAGGAATAGGCAAAATAGTTTTCTTAAAGCATCTGGATCATCTGGGCATTTCTATTTAGTCGAGTCTGAATGCCTCCAGGGCCTTTAGAAACAAGTCAGCCTTTACTGTCCTTCTTTCCTCCACACCCCCACATACCATTTCATCTCTTTCTTGGAAAAGTTTGGAAACTGTTTAATATCATGAGAAATACAGAGCCAGCCAAAGCCTGGACATAATTGGAGTACTACAATAAAGTCAGTCTAAAGATATTTTAATTTTTAGACTCAAGAGATTTTGATTAGTGGCTAAACCAAAAATCCAAGTTTCATCTGACCAAGAAAATTATAGTAGTCACATAACATCCTACTGTGGAGTCATTTCATTCACAACACCTACCGAATCCATCCAGGGCCAACTCCCCTCTTCCCCAGCCTCCCTCTGCCCAAACCAGGATCTGGGTTAGATCCACCAAATGGAGGTGACCTGCAGACCTGTGGGAATCCTACAGCATTTTCGCACGGACAGAAGTTCTAAAACAAAGCACAACTGGTGGACACCCACAAAATCCACAGCTGGATTTTTGATGCCAGATTTCAGATATTTCACTCTGCAAAGATCTAATAATAAAAAGGCATCCTGGCCTTTTTAAGTCTGAGTGAAAACAGTCTTGGTTTAGACCAGACATCTCTGTAGTTCATCCAACCTCATCAGAAAATTGAAAAAAACAAAATGACTAAGCCATTTTGGTTCTCAAAAGGAGTGCAACACAAGCAATTGCATTAAAGATGAAAAAGAAAGTACTTCTAGTGGTTCCTTCAATTTAAATAGACTGACACTATAATATATCAAATGAACAAGCATACACATATACGCAGAACCAGATCATTTTAATTGTGGACTCTAGGCAAAATCCTGCATCCTTTTTAAATGCAGAAGGAAATTAAAAGTACTCAGTATTGCTCACACTCGATCATTACTTAAAACCTACTTCAGATCCATGCTGACTCACAGCAGTTTGGTGGCATGCAAGTCATTTAACAACCATTTACCATCACCCATTGATGCAATACCAGACATATGAAGAACAGAAATTCTCTTCCATGGAACAGCTCCCACATCTGCATTCACAGAGTATCAAATACATCTTGCAAGTGGCAAAAACTAGGTATGCAAGCACAGATGGAAAGCGCGTTGTGAAGGATTATTGCCGAGGTAAATGGACCATTAAAAAGCAAATTACATTCACTTGCTACAACCAAAGCTTCATTTCTATACAATCTCACAAAAGAAACAAAGTCTTAAGAAAAAGGCAATGCCTATGCCTTCTTTTGAATTACAGCCATAAAGGAATCTGCGTGTTTATGCCACAGTTTAGTTATTTGGGGTGGACTTCAGCATTAATTCATGCCGGGACTGGGTGGCAGGTGTTTTCCTCCACCAGTAGATCAAAATGACATGCACACCTTCAAGCTAAAAGAGGAAGCATCCTTATCTGTATCAAAACTAAAAAAAAAAAGAAAAAGAAAAACAATATCTCGCATATGCACAGCAGGTGAAGATGTTCATTCATAGGAAATGGGCCTAGCTGCTAAACAAGAGACTGTGTTTGCCGGATGCCTGACTCCCCAGGGACGTCTTGAGGGCTGCCCAGGTTCTTGCATCCAAAAGCAAGTCTCCGAACTTGCAACAACAAAAATATCAACGTCAGCTGCCCTAATTCCTTTAAACTCGATAAGCCAAAGAGCCTTAATTCATACAGCAGCAGGGGAAGGAGGAAAAAAAAAAAGAGAATAGCAATGTTTTATTGAAGCCCTCTAAAGCCCAGATGCCTATAACTCAACCACACCGCTTGTGGCATAAAGCCTGCATTGTGCACGTCGGCTGCTGACTCTCCTGGGAATGCCTTTGATGGATTTTGACAGTATCCTGACCTGAAGTAACCTGAGGCAGCCCTCTCCCTCCACCCCACAGCCCAGTGCCTCCAAAGGCCTCTCTATTCACCTCCCCGCAGAGGGAGATGTAATTACATCATTCCTCACAAGCCAGCAGTCATGTCCCAGCTGCTTTGAGCGATTTGCCCTCTGAACCTGATGTTACCGAGGAGGACGTGGCGATACTAACAATAGACTGCACTTGTTGGCCAACAGCTTTGTTGAACACGTTGCTGGTCCTCTCCGCGGGGAGGCAGAAATGCTCAGGAAGAAAGGGGAACGTGCCCTGAGGAGGTGCCATGAGCTCCAGAAGGTCCCTGACTCAGTCAGCGTCAAACAGCTGAGTTGTCTAGAGACAATCTCTTGCTATGTTGGGGACGGATTTAAGTGCACCTTTAGCGCTGCAAGTCAGCATGAGTTTCCTCAAGACCTTGTGAGCTGTGGGAAGGTGTTGACGTCCTCTCTCAGGGCACACAACACACATCTCCAGCCCTTTCTCCTTTGGTTTGGGGCATTTGCATACAACCCTTCTATCCTCTGAAAACAGAAGATGGGGGTTATTTGAAGGGTCATCGTTGTGGTTTAGGATGACATTTCCCTGCAGGACACTTTCAAAGTGGTCTGTGCTGGCCCTGGCTGTAGACATTGTAGAAACCACATGCAGGGGCCTGATTCTCCTTTCAACAAATGTTGAAACATTAGTTTCAACAGCCACCCAAGGGTCTGACCGACCTTACCTTACTCCAGAACCAGCTTCCAACCAATGAGTAAGAAATAAGGACGGCATCCCTGCCCATGGCAGGGGGGTTGGAACTAGATGGTCTTTATGGTCCCTTCCAACTCAAGCCATTCTATGATTCTATGATGAAGATTCCTCAGTCCGTCCTGCATGTTCCTCAACATGCTCCACAACCTCAGAGCAATCAAGAAGACTGGATGAACCAGGCTACAGGTCCTTACACACCGTCCCAAAGCTCCATTTAGTCAGCCCGAATGACCTTCCCATCCACCCTACAGCTCCGGGTAGGCTCTGCTGAACAACACCACTGCTCTGACAGTATACACAGGAAGAGAGACACCCTTTAAGCAGAAGTGAAAATGTTTAACACAAAGTAATAGCAGAAAACCGCTTTACCGAGGAATACCCTTTGGTTTTATTAAGAAGCTTGTATACGCGTGCGGTGTGGTAAGGTGCGGATCGTGGGGGAGGGAAGCATACAGCTGTTTTATCTGTGCTCCCAGTTTCCTTGGCGTACGTCACCCACACATTTGTACTTCTGAATAACCCTTTGAAGAGCAATCAGACATTTCAAAGTCACTGGGGAGGCTCAAGCAGGGTTAGGGCATTTTCTGTTAGTCCTAGGTTTGAATCAATTGATTAAAACAGACAGCTCTTCCTTTTGCTGAGGGGCTCAGCTGAAGACATTCAAATGGGACTTGTTGCAGACCAGGCTGATCACCACACCAGCCGGTACTGCCGCACCTCAAGCTGCACCAGTGTGGGGCCACAGCAGGCCTTGGTCTCCAGGACGAAAGCTCTCAGCCTGACATCAGCATCGGTACAGACAGAACAAAAAAACACCCACCCACACCCTTCAAGTTCACGTTGGCAGCTCTGTAATTGCAACCATACTGGAAAGGGCATCATAGGATGAGTCTCCTTCCTGGAAACACCGAGTGCAGGTGTTTCCGGGAGCAGATTATAAAAATATAGATGCAATTTCTCCAACGATGGTGCACGTCTCAGTCATTTTTCTGAGTCCTCAGCAGAAATGACTACGGCTCAACTGATTACTGGATCAGTGATTTAGCTTGGGCACAAGGGTTTAAGGGCAAACATCATGAGCACGAAAAAAAAAAAAACCTTGCAATCTTGCCCTGATCCTACTTCCACTAATTAATAAGCTGAATAAATCCTTTTAATTCTTACTTCTCAAGTTCACCCAGGCTTCCTTTTTGAAGGGGCATCACTTCTGCCATGAAATCAACCTCTCACAGCTCATATCCCAAACAAAAAGACCTGATACTTTACAGCGTAGGTGGACAAGAATTCGACAACTACTCTGGTTTACCAAGGCTCTGACTAATCATCTCCTTTCTAGATACACCTTCAACTTTCCTCACCCCCTCAGAAAGCTCTTCCTGAGCAAGCCAAAATAACATTCAGCCTCAAAATACTCACAACCCCCACACTGAAACACCACCTAAAACTGTATCAATGCATCTGCACATCAATGCATCTTAAATTTAAACTGAAGATGTTAGCCAGGGGCTCAAGCCAACAGAACTGCATCCAGCACACCTGCATTTAACATAATACCTGCAGCCACACAGACGGGGAAAACATGGCCAGATGACACAGAGCATCTCCACAGCTGGACTGGAAGTTACTGACACCCAGTCACAACACACAGAGGAGCTCTCTCATCACTCTTTTGTTTTACAAGGCTTTCCTGTCTTTGGATGGGGTAGGATTACAGGGCTTTCTGCAAGCACTGCACTTGTCCTAGTGTGTCAGTAGGAAAACGCCAAGCCAGGGAGCAAACCCGACAGTTGGACCTGTGCTGCTCCCAGTCCCTTGGCTCAATGACCTTCGCACATGGGGTCCGGAGGGATTGTGCTTCTTAGAACAATAGAAGATTAATGCCACAGATAATGTACTGAGGCAGTTTGGTGCTCTTCTGAAGGCAGGATTCATTCCCATATTTGCTGGAAAGTTAATCTGAGCCCCTGTGCTGAGCAGAAAAGGCAGCTCAGAACAACGATCACGAGCAAAGACAAAAAACTGAAAGTCTCCCTTCTTCTACAGCCACAACTCAGCCTGTTTGTGGTACAGGACAAGACGGTGATTCAACAGCTAGACCAAAACAATGATGCTGCAGTGGAGATTCTCCCCTGACTTCTTTACCTGAAGCAGGGATATTGGTAATTTTACATTTTTGGAAAAACAAGCACCTACTCCAGCTCCTTGTCATAGCTCATTTCTAACATTCAGTTCAGCTTGCACATATGTACAAGCTTCCAGAAGTAACTTGGAAAATAGAGACCACTGGCCAAGAACTATTTAAACCTGCAAATAAGTTTAATGAAATGCAGACTTGCACATGCTGTGGCATGGATTGTGCCAAGAGAATTGAGTTAATACCACTTCCTTCCTGCATAGAAAGAATAAAAAAAGCATACTGTAAACCTTACCATTAGAGATGTGATGACCTTTGCATTCTGAGAAACGTTAAGACAAGAGACCATAAACCAGAAATTTATCTTTTCACAGAAATGTCTTCCAAGAGGGTATTAAAGTCCTAAGTACCAAAGAAGACTATTTATGTAAACAGTTTGAGGAAGAGATTTGGTACTAGGCAAGCTCCATTTGCAACAGCTTTCAAAATGAAACTTGGCTCAGGAGCTACCGAGCACGTAAGAGTCCTCCAGGCTTGCAGAGTCAATGCCTTTCTGCTGTTCCAAGATGCAGCACCCATTCTAACAAATGAGCTGAAAGGTCAGCTAGAAACACAAACAGCCATTTGTTTAAAAAAAAAAAAAAAAAAAAGGAAAGGAACAAAAAAATCGCAGAGCAGTTTTTATTCAAGCATCATCAGACACTATTAAACTACCTCCAGCCACAAGTTGCATCAACCCAGGAGAAATTCTGAAAAGTGTTGTATCTTTCAAGACACTTCCTGCTGTCCCACCTCCTCTGGGCTCCTTATTGCATGTCCCAAACACCTTCTCCCTTCCCTGCCTCCCCTCCTGCCGTAGACGACCATCGCCTACCCTCCACCGCTGCCTCCCCCTCTCCCCATCTTGTTCCCAGGGCAGCGCTGGGCTCCGGGCTCGAAGCTGCCGCAGCAAACCCTGTGGCAGAGCCTCACTGGGGCGGGCAGCGACGCAGCGGTAGCGAGGTCAGCGCCAGCAACACGCCAGGCTCCTGCACTTACCCCTTGCATCACCAGGCCCATAAAAACCCTCAGCTACAGTCAAGCCTGCAGAGTATCACATCCAAATAGCCCTACTGAGCAACCCAAATTTTCAATTGAATTCCCTCTGTTCAAATTGCACCAGAAGAGAGCCCAGCAAACGAGAAGCTTCTCTGCAATTATACTAGCACGTTCCTGTGCAAGCAGCATTTGTAATCTGCCATTTCTTTGCTTTCTCTCTCCCTGCAGTTAAGGAGAAGAGCAGACAGCAAGTAACGGCCGAGAATTTCTCCTGCTGTTTGTGCACAACACACCAACGTAAAGCCTTAAAAAAAAAAAAAAAAAATCGATTTGTTTATCCCACAGAAGATGCCTCTCTCCTTCCTCAAACCTAACGCCGCTGCCCCACGAGGGACTAGGAACGGGAAGCACCGGGCAGGCACCAGGACGGCCGGCAGTGCCTCGGGGTGCTCGGGGAACGCTCCGGCCTCCTCCTGCCCGCAGCTGAGGAGGGGCTGGGGCAGGACCTCGCTCCCCGCCAGCACAGGCAGCTGCAGCATCGCACCTCCGCTGCCCAGCAGCGCAGGACCAGAGCAAATATTCCTCCTGAGTCAAAACCAACGAAGATTTATGGCTTGGCACATCCACTCCTGAAATTCACTCTGAAAATATCTTTTTCTTCTAAAGAAAATGGCATTCCAAGGCCTTGTAAAAGCATGCATTAATCAGATCTAGGAAAACATGAAGTTATACGGAAAGTTTTGATGTCTTGTTTGGTTTTGTCTTTGACCGACAGCTAGCAAAATACTCAGCTGAGATAGCATGGAATGCTCGCAGGGCAGAAGATCAAAAAGTAAAGTGGTTTTTACTCCCGCGTCCTGGGGAAGCTGCGCGGCCAGGCGCATGGCTCAGGTGCCAGAGCCCCTGCCAGGGGCATGGCAGAGGCTGGAGCCAGCACCTACAGCCAGGCTGGAGCCGTGCCAGGAACACGCAGCCTCCGCTCCCTCCCCATCACCCTCCTCTTCGGGCCATTAATGCCTCCTATGGAGCAGGGGAATAGAATTAAGTAACAAGTGGCTGGTTAAACTTAAACCCTGAGAGTGCAGTAACGACAGATCAAAGATTAAGTGGTTCTTAAAAAAAATAATAATAATAACAACAACAAAAAAGCACTTTTGCACTCACATCCACACAGGCCCTTCTCCTTCCTGTTTCTAGAAATCAAATTCTTTTTGGTATGTTGGAGAGCTCTGAAGGAAGGCCAGTTTTCATTTTAAAACTACGTCTACTTGACCAGCCTGTTCTTGAAGAGGACTGTGCAAGGGCTAAGTCTCGTGCAGGCAATATCATTGTCCAGTTAACACCACAAAAAGTTACTTCAGGTTTTCTGTTTGTAATGAGAAAAGCTTTAAGATATATACTTTTTTTTTTTTTAACTTAACAGCATACATTTCTTCATCATCTTAAGAGCATTGACCTGTCCTACAAAGGCTAAGACCTTTTCCCTTTTTTTTTTTTTTTTGCCTTACATTTCTCACTTCCAATCAGATCTAGACTATGCTGGTGTAAAGCTACTGACAGCTCTGCTGGGGTAGAGATCCATCCTGCACAAGCAGAAATGATCCTAGGGATCATTTAGTTAAGGCACTGGAAAGCCAGGCCAGGCTCTGTGCACACATCCCAGCACTAAACATCCTTTGCAGACTCCCGGCAGCACAGCGTCGATCCAGAAGGCACACAGGCAACTGCTCTTCTGCCCAGGTAGCAAGGACCCGCTGCAGCCTATGCCTGCTGCAGGAGTCAACGCCCAGATCCCATACGGGAGTCGGGGTGGTGCAGGATACCAGAGGAGGCAGGAAGCCCAGCCACAGAAACAGGTATACAAAAAAAAATCCTTTGTCATAAAATTAATGCTGGATCAGAGCTGTGTGCCGTATGGCTGCCGCTTTTTTGACCCAGTATTAAGCCTCCCAAGGTCAGATTTAGCAAATCACAGCTTTAGGTCCACAGTAGCTTCCAAGTATTCGTGCAATATTACAGTGTATATTTTCTGGCTTACGCAACAGATTCTGGCTAAAGAGATTTTCTGCCCTGCAAATCAAGCCCCTGACACAGGCAAATTTTGACCTAAGTTTCTTATTCCCCAGGAGGGTGGGGGGGCAGGAGGAGGAATGCAGCCCCCCCATCCCCTCTCTAACTACAGCCTCAGGAATTAGCAAACTAAACAGTTTTGCCGAGCCAGCACACAGCATTATTAAAGACTGCCAAGCAACTCCGTTGGATTGCAGATCTGTTTGTGGGGACTATCTCCTGCAATACATAAAGGTCAGAGCAAAGCGGAGCCCCAGCTGCCCGGACAATACACCTGACTGCTTATTGGTTTTGACTGCCCACTGAGTTGGGAAATAAGCTAACAGCATTCGTGGCCAGTCTAGCAAAAATAAGCTATTTTCCTACACCCTCTCCCCTGCAGCTGTGTATTTATCATTGCAGCTCCTTTATCATCTCCTCTGCCCACTGCAGAACAAGCTACTGTCCTGGCAACTTCAAAGGACAAGCAGGGCCACAGAAGACTGCAGTCAAACTCATTTGCTTGGGGGAAGGAGAGATTAAATTAGGATATCCCTCCAATTTTNTTTTTAGTTGAAGACTTCTCACTTCAACATTTTTGACCTTAGTGAGGCTCAGATTCCCAAAAATGTCACCCCTGCTCAATTTAAGACGGTGTAAGTAGAGCGTGTGTGCTACTCATGCATCAGAACTGCACTTTGAAATTATTTCACACAGGAAGAAACCCCAAAACCTTTGTTCTTAAACTTTCCTCCCAGTCAGTCACTCGCTGCAAATCTGGCCACTTTAGGCACATGAATAATTAGAGCAGGTTTCTAGCTCCTCAAATTTAATCCCATTCCAGACTTTGTTACACAGCAGCTGCAGCATGATCAATTCAGATGTGGACCCATGACACCCAGTTCAGCGACATCCCCTCAAAAACTAGCTTCTTAAAATATGCTTTTTCAATACGGCCAATAAATGAAGGTGGTGTATTTTGGGTAATGGCATTATAGGCTGCTTCCTGATGAGTTCTCTTAACACTTGTTGCTGACCTCTTCGGGGAAAAAAAAAAAAGGAGCATAGAAGACAGCAGCAAACCTTTCAGCTGCACCAGAAAGCCTCCCATGTGTGCATGCCACCCAGCCAACATGAACTCAGCCTTGAGGAGCAGATCCCGCCATGCTGCTTTGCTGCTCGTTACGCATTTCATAAGCGAATCCTGGTGGGAGGAGTGCTATATAAATTCTGTTAAGTGCAAGTCAAACCACACCACGCTCAGATTTTTTTTTTCTGTAGCACAACTTATCCCCAAGAGGTGTGAGGTTTATGCAGTGCAGAAAGCTAGGTGCAAAAAAAAAAAAATTCAAGAAAACCGATTTTCTCAAGTCATGGGGAATACTGGAATGGGGAATACTGGAATATAGGCTGCTGACGGGCACCCAACCTCAGCATCTGCCCAAAGCATGCCGCAGTGCTCCCAGCCCTGCCACAAAGCTCAGTGCCAGCACCTCGGATGGTCACAGTGACTCAAGAGAACCTGTGCTAAGCATAAAGGTCACGGGGACTTTCTATGTAAGTGTTCCAAGCGCCTCTTTCCATCACCTCTTCTGCTACTGCCGGTGATGAGCACACCAGGGACCAAACCGTGATTTCCATGCTGCTAACACCTTGGCAGAGAGCAGGCATGCCAGCCACAGTTTCCTGTTCATTAGCCTCTCGTATGAAAAGCAAAACTGCTTCAACTTCAGCAAGAAGTGAAAAACACAGCAGTGCATCTGCTGCTTCAGACTATGAAGCTTAGCTGCGCATTCAGCCTGCGAGAAGTAAAAGGAACTGGACATTTGGGAGCAGCCAGGGGAAAGCATGAGATTAGGAGCCTCCAAGATGGGATGACAACAGCCCTGGGAGAACACAGAGAGATAAGGCAGATTGGTGCCCCACCTCTGCCAAACCCAAACTGTATGAAAGGAAGGATCAGAAGTTAAGAGGCGGGCTTCAAAAAGCTGTTTGCTAGCAGAAACACTGGCATAGCCCAAATACTTATGAGCTTTCTTAATTTCCAATCTGTTTTCTCAGGCTAGTGAATTAACAGCATACAGGAAATAGCTGAATACTGTTCTTAATTAGTTAACTGGTTTTATCCAGTTTTGCTTTGTTTTTTGGATACCCACTTGAGCACTGTACCTCCTGTCTATTAATATTCTCAGCCAGGTACCCAGCATTAATAAAGAAAACATACAAAACAGTTACCAGAACCTGCACTAAGTGGGTAGATGCCATCAAGATAAAGGGACATTTTTGTTAAAGTTTGACTTCTTTACTACACGAAAGTGGGTGTGTAATGAAATTGCTTTCAGTTTACCTCCTGAGCTCTAACAACCAAATTACAGATATCCCCACGAGCGTACAATGGGAAAGGTAAACTATGCTTGCATAAAGCTCGATCCGGAGCTTGGATGCAATATTCTTGAAACACAGACTTCGGGTAACAAAATAAAGGTCTTTTGGTCCTCCAAAATGCTTGGGTCAAACCTACAGATCCTTGTTTCAGACTAGTTGAGCAGAAGCAGAAGAACTGAAAAAGCAAATGACTCTTAAGGGACCTTCACACTTTTCACAGGAATTTAATCCAAGCAGCTTGCGAGGGGCTGACAGCTGCGGCGCACGGCAGACCCCGACCAGGCACACGTGTGCTCCAGTACAGCTGAGAAGTTCAGGTGGGTCATTGCACCCAGAAAACTGCTAGGAACTATATTGCTAAAGAACACTTTTGGCAAAACCTCCATCTACTTGCCAGTATAACAGAGGCCCAGAGTATTTTATTCCAGCACAAGCAGAAAAGATTAAAATCAACAGAATTCATCAACCTAAACAAGTTCTGCAGCTTCTCAGATGGCCTCAGGCCAAAATGTCACACTGCCTCAGTTCTTCAGTTGGGCAAGCACCAAGGCTTCAGAGCCTACTGAAAGCATAAACTGAAGTTAATGGACCATCAGCATGGATGGGAATTATATGGGGGTCCAATCTGAAACCTAATCTGAAATCAAAAGCATTTTCAGTCACCCATCACTTTGGGTATCAAGAGGAGAACATACCCATCAAGATGCCTGAATTGTCAAGGTGACCCTTCTGTGGGACTACCCACTTAGAGAAAACAAACACTGTAGCATCCTTGCCTTTGCAGCTGTTCCCAGGATAAGAAACTGCAAACTCCCAGCACTGTGAAATGCATTTCTTTCACTTGCTACTACCATACAAAAAAACTATCTTGTACCAAATTTCAACAATCTGGATTAAATTAAACACAATAAATATTTCCTACAGTTAGGGAAACCTTAAAAGAAGGTGGTATGGCAAACTCAGAGCCAAGAAAAGGGTTAAACCCCCCAAATCTGGAAAATTGTAAGGGTGCACTGAGTCATTCAAGCTTCCCAAGAAAAGGGAAAGGCCTATTCAGAACCTATGTGTGTTTTCTACTGAATTATTTGCTAGGCTCTGATTAAGTGGGAAAGAATGACTGTAAACTAATAAAACCTGAGGTTTTCTAATTAAACCACAGGCACCCTGCCAAGCATTGCTGATTTGTTGATGCACCCTGCAATGTCAGGACTCTGAGGACACAACAGGTCATTAAAGTATTAAACAGATGACTTACACTCTTTAATCAGAGCTGGGATGCCAGGTTAGGAAAAGAGAGTAAACTCAAGGGCAGAGTACAATAATTATCACCAGGAAACAAACACACCGTTTTAGGAAAGTCGAGAGAAATTGTTAGTGATTGCTGGAGTGGTTATTGCACAAGGAAAGGGCTGGATGACCGAGCCCCACACCTGGGTCTTTTATGACAGCCATCTCCCCCACCCCGCAGAGGGCAGAAGGCAACGCGCCGTTGGTGCCCGTCCGCCCTTCGCCATGGGGCTGCGGCGCAAACCGAGAGCAGGAAGCGCGCGAGCTTCCTCTGCCCAGCTCTGCCAGCGCAGCTCGGCCCCCACCGGCAGCAGCATCTTGCGGCTCCGCGGCTCCTCACGCGTCCCTCCTGCTCTGCCCGGCCGCCAGACTGCTGCCGAGAGGTGATCAGGCTTCATTTTGCCAGCGTGCAGCAGCCAAAACGCCCTGAGCTGCTTGCGTGACAGAGGGACAGAAGTATTCTTGGACAGAAATGCAGAGCCTTAAATCCAGTTTTCAACTCCTTTAAGGTCAGCACTTGCCTCTGGCTTGAGCCTCCCGTCGGATGAAGAGGCCACCAGTGATTCCAGTCAATCACTTGTGAATGTCCTCTCCAAACAAACAGCTAAGCAAAGGGCATTTATTTGGAGGTTTCACAGAACAACTAGAAGCAGCCACAGCAGAAAGGAGGTCCACAAACTGCGAAGAGTCCCAAATATATTGCTCCATAGAAGCCTCACAAGGCAACTATTTGGCAGTTTCCCCAGACATATAGATATTTATAGGAGAATAAAAGTGCTCGTCTGACTGAGTAGTGGAAAGAGTCATGTATGGCATTTTCATCGTGTTTTCACCCCCCGCCGCCCCTCCCCAGAGGCTGGGGATCCAAAAAAAGGCAAGAGAAATAATTTAAAATACAATAGAGATCTCCAGCTTGCCCTGAAGGCTCTGCTGATGAACTATTAAAAAGCTTCTTCTGTCCAAACAAGACACTTGGAGCGTGAAGCAGATAGCCTACCACATTGTTTTATAAGACAGCACTGAAATTCAACCAGTGTCTGTTACAGCTGAAAACACAGCAGTCACAGAAAAAGTGATTTAATATGCCTATCAAAGAGGAAGGCTGTAATTGGATTCAGTCCTCACTTTGACTTCTGAAAGTCTCTGAAGAAAACTCCCATCAGCTTCAGAAATCTCCAAGATTTTATGTGGAATGAAGAGCACTTAGTTCTAAAAACACTGCAGTTTGTGCTGAGCGGGGATGGCGAGCATGCCAGCAGCGAGTCTGCTTGATTTTAGCAAAGCTCAAGAGAAACCATATCTATGTGCCAATTAAAAACAGCAGTGACAAGCACTATTTCTCACATATTATTTTTACCTATATGCAAAAGCAATTTCAACTTTTCCTTGAAAAAAATATCTAGGACTTTTCTTGGTCAGTGTGACTTGCTTATTGCTAGCCTGCCTGTGTCTCCATCCTCACAGCCGGTCAAAGAAAGAAGCACTGAATCTGGGAACATTCTCCAAATAACTGATTAAACAATGTATTTAATGTCCTCTGCAATGGAATTTTACTACATAGCTAGCATTCTGCACAGTATATTCATCTTTGCAGAAATGATCTTGCTGGGAAAACAGCTCTGCAGTAGATATCCAGCCTCTTTTGCAGCACTTGTACAACGAAGAAGCAGGGAAGCCTGTCTAAAATGCACAACCCTCGACACTGCCCTGCAAGTTGCACACATGGCAGGAGCAAAGAGGGCAACTTAAATATTTGAATATTTGTGTTTATGGTTTTTTGGTTTTAATGGCAAACACGCCATCTATCAGTTATTGGGGTTACTGCATTAGCCCTCAGCCAACTACCATCTTGCTAAGTTAGGAACTGTTTATCAGGGTCAAACTAAGATCTGTGTTAAAAAAAAAAAAAAAAAAAAGCTGCATCTGAACTGGTGTGCCAACATCTAAATGCTAGCAGAGCAGCAAGTATGCACAAGTATATAACCGTATTAATCCAGGGTCCTGTTGTGGAAGGGAGCTAGGGGAGGCAGGAGAATTGGACTTGAGCTCTGCAATCATTTATCCCAAAAAAGGAGGAGAGATGCACTGCCTAGAAATACAGCTGCAGTCTAATTAGCCACACCACTGTGTATCAAGTAGCATCTCAGCCAAAGGACAGGGCATCCATGCAGCTGAATCTCAGCAGCCTATGTACAGCTTCTTGGGCTGATTTCAGGCTGGGTCAACCTGGGCCAAGACATCGCAAGCATGGGTGCTGAGGGGCTGCCTTCACTCCACACCACTTCAAAAGAGAAATCTGGCTGCCACCACGGCTCCCCACTGAGGACACCTAAACCTTGAAGCCTTCATCTGTGTTAAAAAAAAACTATCCTTGGTCTGCAGCTCCTCTGACTGTGCTGGAAACCTCCCCTCCTAGGTCTCAGGGGTAAAAGCTAGAGGCAATTCTGCATGGAGGAGCAGCAGGAACAGTGCCCATCTGAAAAGAATTTCTCGTTCCCCTTGCCATCCTCCACAAATGCTAGTTATTCTTCTTTTCAAACTGCCTAATTGATTAGCATAATTAGGTTACACCTAGAGCTTTTGTTCTCAAATGGTATTTAGCTCGTTATTTAGTATCAGACTTTTCAGGCTTGTAAAACTCTTTCAGGTTGTCCGCTCCCCTTTCCTACAAACTTTCGTGGTGTAAAACTCCTCCCTGCAGAGCTTGCTTTTCAGAGTGGGTGAGAGAGAAGACACCGTGCATCACACAGTAATACACCAGACAGTGCACTAAGCAGAGCTGAGGAAGGAACACAGCATTTTCCTTGTTTTTCCCTTCTTTTAAAAAAAAAAAAAAAAACAGACCAATAATTAGGTCAGCAAGCAGCAGTAGTTGCAGAGGGAAAAAAAAAAAAAAAACACACAGAAAAGGAGTTCCTCCTTGTTTAAATGTTTGCTATTCAAAACATGCAGTGGGGTCTTAAAAAAGTGGTTAGAAAACTTGCAGCAAGGCTCGGAAGCCCAGTTCACACTGGAGTTCACTGCAGGGTAAAGCCAGTTCCTGTGATTCACCCCACGCCTGTAAGGGGAGAACTGTTCACAATGTAGCCCTTAACAAATCATTTGGAATTCAGCCTATGCTACCAGCTTCCAAAAAACAACAACGGGTTGGGGCGGGGGGGGGGGAAAAAAAGAAGAAAGGAAAAAAAAAATCAATTCTTCCACAACAGCCTGTTTATAAAACATGTCCTTAAAAGCACATGAAATTCAGACCCAACCACTTTCCCACTCACTCACTCTGCCATCTGTTATGCATCCAATACAGTACGTGAAAATATGACCAATATCCCAGAACTCACCAGAAACTGTGTGCAAATCAGATGCAATCCCCTTGTTCATCAGTTCGTACTGGAAGCCTGTAATCTTCCTGCTAATGTCCTGCTGAGGAGTGGCCTCAACAAACAGGCCCCCCTGATCATAGCCAAAGCAGTACACTTTACTGGGGCTGCGATCTCCATCTCGGACCAAGAGTTTCAGTTCTCCAGTTTTTTCCAAATAAATATTTGCTCCTGCAGAGTCCTTGAAGGGCTTTATGCAAACAGTCAAATGTTTGTAAGAGGCAGGTGAAGTATTGGGTCGCAGATTGACTATGAGTGCTCCCGTGGGATACATCCACTCTATCGACCCTTCAGAACAGCGGAGGTAGACCTGTTCAACATCCTTCTTGTGAGACTCATGAGTTAAGCCACTGGGGGAAGAAAGAAAGAGAAAGTTAAGTAAATGACAGAGCTAGCAAAGTGACTGTCATAACCTCAAACCTTCAAAGAGCCACATCAACAAACGCAGGAAATTTACGGCAGGGTTGAGTATTAGCCCAGCCAGCTCAGCAGCTGTCAGAAGTGCTTGTCTCTTGCAAGACTGCAACCTTGATATTATGGGACAATTTTAAATCATCTTCCAAAAGAAAAAGCCAAGCCACTAGTAATTGACTTCAAAATTAAATAGGATATAAGCACATGATCAAACGCAATTAAATTACTACAGCCTCAGCTACTGCCCATCAGCTGAGCTGTGGCAAATGACTTGGCGCATACTAAGTAAAACCACGTACGCTTCAGCTCCCTTCCTGGTGGCTTAAACCAGCGCGGGCTCCAGCTTCGCAGATCAGACTCCACCTTTCTCCAAGTACTTTGTTCCCCTTCCAAGTCCATATTCCCAATGGATCTGAAACTGGGAGGGAAGCCAAGCTCGCCCTGTGAGCTGGAGCAATGGGATGCTCTGGGTGACACTGGTACCCCCGCCCCAGCTGGGCAAGCCCCAGTCTTCAAACGGGGAGGCAGGGAGAGGAGACATCACCCTCCTCAGCCAGAGCTGGGGAAACACTGAATTGTGCTCCTCCCTTCGGCACAAGTACCGTGCTCCCGAGGTTTAAACTTGGCTGATAAACTTGGCTGATCGTTTCACTGCCCACCTCCAACGGGCTGCGAGCAGGCACACAGCTACAGTGCTCAGCAAAGAAAGGGAGCACGTGGCCAGGTATTATTGCTGGGACACCGGGACACCGCTGCTCCTGTGCCCTTAACCCGCACCAGGACAAAAAAATCAACACCTCAGCAGCTCTGAACAGCTCTTGCTGCACGTCACTGCTGCTGGGCCAAGCCCACAGGTTCTTTACACAGTGACTTAAAGCACTAATATTTTCCAGTACTTAAAAGGGGCCTCCAGCACCTGGGGGCCTACAAGAAAGATGGAGAGAGACTTTATCACGGAGTGTGGCGATAGGATGAGGGGTAATGGTTTTAAACTGAAAAAGGGTAGATTTAGGTTAGGCATTAGGAAGACATTCTTTAATATGAGGGTGGTGAGGCCCTGGCACAGGCTGCCCGGAGAAGCTGTGGGTGCCCCGTCCCTGGCGGTGCCCAAGGCCAGGCTGGATGGGGCCCTGGGCAGCCTGGGCTGGGGCAGGTGTCCCTGCCATGGCAGGGGGCTGGAGCTGGGTGGGCTTTTAGGTCCCTTCCAACCCAAACCATTCTACGATGCCGCATGCTGTAGACACTTCAGTTAAAAGTAAAAGTCGTGGGAAGCCTGGTGTGTTGGTGAAGGTGTTTGGGCCATTAGTCAAAAATCCTTTGGTTCCAGTCCCTGATCTGTCACAAACGTAGTATGTGAGCACAAGCAAATCACTTCACCACCAAGCTTCTTTCTCCTCCTACACTTTGTGTTATCTAGTTTCCAAATATATGCATCCTCTATCCTGTGCCCATAGAGCACCACCCAAAATGAGACCGTTCAACGCAGTTCCCTGGTCTGCTTTACAGTACTTTGGAAAAGCTTCAAAATGTTCCCATTTACAGGCAGATGAACCACGACAGGAAAAAAATGTAAAAAGGATTAAGTGACTTGGGTACACAGGAAATCTGTGGCAAAGACAGAACGTATTTTAGTATAGTGCAAGTAATGACATCAAGCTCTGGTTTCTCAACAGAAACCTCCAAATACACAGTTCCCCACCCCAAAGATATATTCAGGTGCTGAACAGGGTTTAAATTCAAGTCAGCATTTAGAAAGTAACAAGAAGCCACGTGTAAAATAAGGGGGAAAAAAAAAACACACACACATAAACCAACATATGGTTTGCATTTACTGTTGATGTGACTCATTATTGTGAGTGTCAGTGTGACCCACTTGATAGAGGTTACATGAGGAAGCCCAGGAAAAAAAGTCATATTTAATAATAATAGTGCCTGCAAACATGTGCTTTTGAATAATCTTGAAAGCCACATCAAGAACACAGATGAAGAGAAGCGAGGGACAAGTTTTTGACCTCTAGTCTCTTGCCCTCAAATTCAGTAGTACTTGACATGTTCAGGAAACTTAACTTTCAATGGGATATTTCAAGTTGACTGTAAATCCACATCTGGTCCACAAAATCAGTTTTCACCTCAGCATGAGCATGATGCCACTCAACAGAAAGCACAGAAGCCTGTTCACTTGCAAGCAGTGAACAAGTAAAATTAAATAGCGTAAAGCTTATCCCGCAGCAAAGGGGCAAAAAACCAACCCTCACACATCCCTTGTTCCTCCTCAAGACATCAAAATAAGCTGTATAGGTTCTGCAGACCTTCTGCTGGCAACTTTCACTCCTAAGCCTGAGTGCTTAAACAGAAGGAAGATACCAGGGGCAAAACTCTGAACAAATGCAGTGAAACTGCTGCTGCAAGTGATCCTACCAACAGTGAGACAGTGAATTTGTGCCAGAGAAAAAAGCCTCAACACTCATTTTGTTCAAACATTCACGCTGTTCAAACAAAAAAACAGGGTGGACTCTGAAATTATCTTCTGAAAGCCAATTATATCCCACAGGCAAGAGTGATGCCATTAGACAGATACATCAAGCACAAGTACCTGTACGCATTAAGCCTTATAATAAAGGATGACTCAAAAGTTAAGCAGATTTCAAAATACACGCTGGCGTTACTTAACAGCAACCACCATCATCCAGTAAAACCTGTCACTTTGCTTTCTGTCAAAATGACATGTCACCACGTCGAGCTTGTTTAATGTTGTGTTCAGCTCTCACTAGTCAGCCATATGACACGGCACGTCCACATAATAATGGAGGTCCAGGAGCCCTTTTTTTTTTCCCCCTCCAAGTTCATTTAGTTTTATTTTTGTTTCCAATTATACAGCAAGGAGAAAGGGCAGCAGTCTCATGGTTACAGTGATGGATGAGCCATCCATCATCTCCTTCAGATCTCTGCAGTTTATTGGGACTTACAGCTACAACAAGTACTACTTCCTCATACCGATACATGAGAACATCCTGAATCACTGCATTTGTCTCCTCACTCTTCCCTCTCTCTGATTTCAGCCCTGCCCTGTGTCTGCCTTGGAAGATCTGTTAGCGTATCGGTGCAGCAAGCTGCTGTGTTGCAACATGCAACAGGTGTTATGCAGAGGGAAAAATGGATGACAGGGAGGGAAGGAGTACTCACTCGCACTATCTACTTCAGCTATTTATTTATTCTATTTCAGATGCTCTGAAGAGTCCTTGAAGCACCCAAGTCCTCCCAGCACCCCTCAGTGAATGCAGGGAACTTTAGATCCTAATTTGGGGGATCTCATTAAGGATGACAATCTAGAGAGCATCAAGACTTCCCCAGAGTATCCACCGGCGCGGAAGGCAGGACCGATGGGTGTAATCAGCCACATCAGAGCTGAATTCTTGCTCTTCCAGACTGTATCAACAAGGCCAGACTAGCATATTCCCAGCACGTCACTGGAGCAGTTTTGCCCACAGCATCGTGAAGTCACTGCAACACAAAAACCTGAAGTTACAGCAAGAGTAATAACCAGACACACACCATAGTGAAGTTTCTGCTTGCTTTTGGACAACGCTCTCCTGGAAGTTCTCTACCAAGCTATTTATGAAGATGCAGCTATGGCCTACTGGGTGTACTTAAATTGCAGGTGCTGCGTTGTGCATTGCATCAGACTCCCCTGGAAGCATGAGGGATATGTATAGGAATCCTAGCAAAGCTCTTCGTAGTACTCAGGGATATGAGCTGGTCACTTCTCCACAAGCCAATGAGAAAAAAAAAAAAAAAAATCATATCCAATATATTCTACTTCTAAAATCATTGCTTTCAATACAGACATGTATATAAAGCTTAGAAAACACCTTCAGGTTTACTGTAGGAGATCACTAGACTCTCAAATCTGCCTGCGCAAGACAACCTAGAACTTCTTTGTGGGAAGAAAGGTTCAATTTTGGCATCCAAGTTCATAGACAGTTGAGGTACAAAACAATCACATGATTTCAAAACATTATATTCCACATTAAAAAATATATACACATATATCCTTTCTGACCCAGGTAGCTATTAGAGTCCACACTGAAATACTTAATTAGATAGTATTTATTGGTACATCAAAATACCTTTCTTTCCTTCTTAACTGCTAGTCCTTTAGAACAAAGCAGATGCTATTCAACGCCCTGAGGACCTCCAGCACTTCTGACAACACCTGTTTGCTACCAGCAAGGCCAGAGTCAGCCTGGTTTACTCCATCCCCTCCTGAGACCCTGTCCACCTGGGCCCCAGGACTGTCGCCCACAAGTGAAAGCACCCAGAGGAACGGTGCGTGCAGGGAGGCAGCTCTTCCTCCTCCGTGCCTCCAACAGCATCGTCATGGAGCTGTCATCGTCAGCCCTGCTTTGGCTCACCAGAGCAACAACAGGCGAGTGAGTCCAAGCTTGCGTCACCCATTCACCCCAAACTCAGTAACAGGAAATGATATTTCACTTTTTTTTTTCCAAGCATCACCCCCTTAGTTGATACACAAGGCACTACTTATTCCAGCCCTGCTCAGGTGACGTGGATGTCACTGCTTGCTCTACAAAACTAGCACAAAAATAAGAACCAAACAGGACAGGATTAGAGGGTTTTGTCATCTTTCTTCTAAAATGGTGCAGTAACCGTGTAGTAAGGTCCAGGCACATACATGCAGCTAGAATGCTTAGGGATGGAAGNGGGAGGCTGGAAAAGCAAAATAATACAATTAGGAATTTGCCAGAGAACTAATAGGTTTGGTCCATATCAAATGGACTCACCTTCAGGTGGATTCACTGGGATTAACTACGCTTCCATAGTCAAGAGTCAAAAAGAACAAAAGTTCAGAAAAAAGTAAATACCAGGCATCAGCATGTTTCCGATGGTCACAGATCGGAAATTGTTATGCTGCAAGTCAATCCAGCTGTTTCCCCACCTTGAATTCTCCCTGCTCCCGCACACCTTAC
>VXAL01013338.1:12735-28308 GCA_013399475.1 Chauna torquata | reverse complement strand
CGGCAGGTGCCGTGCCCGCCCAGGGCCTGCCCCGGCCCCGGCTGCCTTCTGCCCCGCCCGGGTGCGCGGGGATGGGGCGATGCCCAGCGGGCCCGGTGGCAGCCAGGGGCCTCCTTTGGCCTGCAAAGTCACCGGGCTGCCCCTCGCCCGCGGGTGCCGGCAGCGACCCGCCAAGCGGGGTGCCAGGGGCGCGGGAAGCCGTGGCACCTCGCCGCTCGGCCCACGACAGGATCCCCGCCGGGGCAGGTTTCCTCGGTGGGTGTAGGCTGATAATTTTGCTGGAACCTTCTTGTGTCTCCGCTTACCAGGAAGCACTCGGGACTCGATCTTATTTGTAAACTCTCCAACGCTTAATGACCGCTCTGGCTGCCTCCTTGTCTTGTTTAATGTCCCTGTTTAATCCATAGTTGACTTTGGGTACGTAAACCTTTGCGGCAGAGACTCTTCTGCGAGAACCAGAGGTAAAGAAATGCCTTCCAGGATGTGAGAGAACTGCAGGGGGTGAATCAGCCCCAAAACCAAACGACCCAGGCCAAGATAAATAGGGGAAAAAAATGGGGGGGGCAGATGCCAGAGCACACAGATAGCGCTCCAGCATGCCAGGCCCTGCATATTCCTTTCGGAAAGGCAACAAGGGGATCGAGACTGATATTGTACATCCACAGATAGGAGAGGGGTTAAAATATTTCCAGATCACTGAGTTTCTTAGTCTCCCGTTGTTCTTTCAAGTGTCTGTCACGCAGCTTTGTTAAGGGCACTGCACAGCTTTTTCTAGGTGAGAGTTCATGGATGAGTATTAAACATTTACACCCTGTTCGCAGTTTGGTGTTACCCTCGTTAATACCTTCTAAAACACTTTGCGAAGTGGCTCGACGGCTAAACCAGGATATTCCAGTTCGGAGTGCTTCCTGCCGGCTTCTGCAAGGAGGATTAAATCCTCAGCAGTGTATCCCTTTCCACTTGTGGGTTTAGCTTTTCATGTCGTTTTTGTTTTGTAAATTACAGGTACTGTTCTGTTGATTATGAAGTATTAACATAATTACAGTAATTATGTCAAATGATGCAATGCATGTAAACATGTAATTAGCATGCAGGGACAACACTGAGCAAAGCGATGACAACACGCAATAATGCAAAACGCCTTATTCTCCCGGTCATGTGCAGCGACACGGGCTTTAGAGCTCAGTGCCTTGATTATTTCTTTAGAAGGAGGTTTTGTTAGAATGTTTTGCTTCCTGCCCTAGTACTGGAAAGAAAAGCATACAGAGAAAACACCATATTGCTTTATTCCTCGGTGTGTTTATACGAGCAACCCTCTGAATGCCCCCGCACTTACTGTATCTGCTTCCCTTCGCAATACTCTAACTCTCTGCATTTGATAAAACAAACAAGTGCCCAGGCAGCCGCTCACATTACACTGGAACTTTTGAAACTGCCTGAAAACTGGGAACTTTTCAGACACTGGAACAGTGTGCTATTTTGCGGTGGCAGCTACCTCTGGCTTTCCTTCTCCCCCCATTTCAACTCAGAAGAGTCAGGGGCCCTTAGTTCTGGGGGCCCAGGACAGTAACGACAACACGGGGGCTTTGAAAGCACTGTTGTTCTCCATGCCTTCACGGTGCTGATACAGTTCTTCCTCAGACCAAAGCTGATGAGTCTTAAAAGCGAGCCAAGCCGGAGGCTGTGGCTGCAGCGCCTGGGCTGGTGGCTGCAGAGCCATGGCCAGGTTAAGCCTCCCCCGGTTCAAAAGTGAGGGGCAGCAGGAGACAGGGAACCTCTGCAGCGGAGGGGCTGCTCGGTTTGCTCATTTGCATCTCAATCCCCACAATGCTCTTCCGGCTACTCACAGCTATTCCATAGTAGTGCTCTTGGCTGAGATCTGGGAACACGCTCAAAGGGTGAGGCAGCTTTTGGATGCACTGAGCTGTTTTCTGTTTGAGCTGTGAAAAGCAAACATCTTTTCAAGAGAGAACATTCTGAACAGTAATTTTTTGCATTTACAGTTCAGAAAGAGCAAAACTTCACTGAAATCTGGGAGGAAAATATTGTATAATGTCAAGTGGAAACGTAAATCCTCTGCAGCGAAGGCTTCGCACTACCCTGAAAACAGCAGTTGCTGAGTTACTGCACTGGCCTAATGTGACGGGACTGGAGATACGGGTTCTGGAAACAGCTTTGTGCACACAAACACTTGAACCCCAGTAAAGCTCCATCACCTTCCCCAAGGAGCAACTGAAAAGATGAGGAGCTACACAGTCACTTAGGACACTCACTTCCAAATTCACTTGGAGTGGTTGCTTGTCACAGCTGCAAACCCAGGCACAAACAGCGGTGATTTGAAAGGACTCAGCAGGAGGCTGCAGGAGGAGAACCTGTTCAAGGAGAGATGACTAATTTGCTTTAGTACTCAAATGTGCACATTTGGAGAAAACAAAATCAAGCGGTGATTAGAGATGGGCTCGAGCTCAGGTCTGGATTTATAGTTTCTTCAAAGCATGACTGTGTTTAGATCTTGGGTGTTAGGGACAAAACTGTCCTGCCAAGTTGGGAACCAGCCGGAAGGCACAGTACAAGGGCACTTGCAGATGCTGGATTTTGGGTTAAGCACATCTCAGATGAACATGCAAAGCTGGTTTAAACACTGGGGCAGAGCTAATCTGTTGAAAAGTCTCACTCAGCATTCCTGTCCCAAAAGGAATACATACCGGAGGGCTGCAAACTCCTTGAGAGCCTCGCTGGTCATTACCCAGCCTGTGTGTTGGTTTCGACATGCGTCCCCGTGTTTTGCAACTCCCAAGCAGCTCCCTCTCAGCTGATTTATTTTCATGCTACTCAGCTTGCGGGAGGTGAATCAGGTCCTGTGGCAAGCCAGCAGAGCCAGCCGCCAGTGCTGGTGTGCAGCCCCTCGCTGGCCGCCAGGAAGGGAAATCTGAAACTTTAAAGGAGGAGGGGGAAGGAGGAGAAGGAGGGTGTTTTCTGGAAAGGCAAAGCCATAGCTGACCAGCACACATGGCAAAGCAGGAGGGAGAAGACAGTGGCATAAGGAGTCAAACAAGCCACAGAGAGTACAACAGAAAATTAATACAGAAGCAATACTAAATAAATAGAATTTGTAAGGTAAATCCAGCAGGCAGACAGGAGTAAGCAGAATAATGAGACAGAGAGAGGTTCAGCAGCCGAATGGGCAGTGGAAAATTTTTGTGTGTGGTGAGGGGGGACACTGTTACTTGCTTTCATGAAATTAAAATTAGTAGTGAAAGTACATTCATCTGTAATTGCACCCTCCTGCTTATTCCTGCTTACTTCTGTTACTACTAATATCCGAGCATAATTCCTACTACTCCAAAACCACTGCTACTCACATCTTGCTTTTCTTGTTTTTGGTTTGCTTGCCTGATCGTTTTTTGATGGAAAACTATGGAATATAATAGAAAACAAGAGGCATTTAAAGGAAAATAAGCACATTTTCCTTAAAGAAGCTAGTGTTAACTGCATGCCTAAAATCAAGCTGTAGAACAATGGGATTTCTGATGGAAAAGTGTCAACGTGGAAACTGCATTCTAAAGAGTGAGGCAGCGTTGCAGCAGTGTTGGAAGAGGGGGCAGGGGAGCACTGGGAGCAAAGGCTGCCCCTCTCCCCTGGGCCACGCAGGCAGCTCTCCGCAGCAAGCAGCTGCCCACTGCACTGGCAGCTCCCGCTGCAAACCAACGGAGCTTCCACCTCTCGATGCCTGCGTTAGCATCCCAAGCAGCTCCCACCCAAATCAATGGATTTTGCTGTAGGCACAAAAGTGAGACTTGGGTGTTTTCAGTGTCTAATTGCCTGATAAACAGAAAACCTCTGGAAAAAAAAATATATATATATATATTATCTGTACAAGTTAATTACAAGACATAACACCAAAATAAATAAATAAAAAAGTGGAGATGCCCAGACTTGTGATGTGGCCAAACCAGTAGGTGTACCTAAAGTTACACCTATCGGCTCTCAGCACACGACGGAACGTGAAAACAATAATGCTACCTCTGCAGGCAGTGAAGTTCATTTACCTTAAATACTCAAAAGATATTTAAACCAGTAGTTTGGCTAATCTGTATATGTGTATATTTTATTTTTTAAATTTCTACACTTCCAGTTGCTGGCAAATAAATGTCCTTTTGTCCCCATGATCCTCATGTCCATCTCACGGACACAGAGCAGGGTAAAGCACAGGACTATCCATCGCAGGGCTTTAAGCATGAAGCTGGGAGATCTCTGCTCCCCTGCGTCCCCCGGAGCCCATGCAGAGCGAAGCCCCTCTGCAGGACGGGTGGTTTGGCCTGGGTGGGAGCTGCGTCACCTTCTGCAAGTGCCAGCCTCTCCTTGCTGTCCCCAGAGGGACAGACACTCGTGGCTTCGCCATTCTTAATTTAAGCACCCCAGCCAGCTAAAATACGTGCAGATTAGGGAGGCTGAGAGAGGTGTAATCTTGGCCAAGGTGTCTAAGGTAGAGTAAGCAGTTAAACTTAAGCTCTGTGATAGTGCTAAAACCATAGCTTTAGGACACCAAGGACCACTTTCCCAGAATACACAGCTTGGTTTTCATCAAGCTAAGGATCACAGCATCGCAGTAGCAGTGGTTCCTGTGCTTTTCTCTCCCCACTTGCCCCTCTACAAACACCTTGAGCTGTTATCAACCTGGCCCAGGCAGACAGGAATTTGTTTTACTCTGTGCTCATCAAACTGAAAAGCAACAAAGGGAATCGTGACTGGACCCAAGCAGCCTATTGAGAGGATCAAAAAGGTAACACAAGGCACAAAAGATGGCTAAGAAACACAGATCATTTGCCATCCCACACAGCAATGCTGTCTCAGGACCCGGGGACCCAGGCAGAGGATTTAGTGCCTAAGCCTAGAGACTGCTCTGGGTTGCAGGCATTAACTCATGATTGCATGCCTGAGACCGGATAAAGCTGAAGTCAAAACCAAAAACCTCTAAAGAGGCCTCAGCATATTGTTGTTTTGGGGATAGTCCTGTGCGTTTCATCCACAAGAATCAGTGTTTTCTTTTCATTTCACAATAACCTAGGTATTTAAAAAGTCTGCCAAAGAGTACTCAGAAACTCTGCATTTAATCTGAGGACTTTTCTAGAGGACCAATTGTTTATTTCTACCATCTAATGAACATTAATTTCCTGTTTTAGAAAACGTAATTTATGCCACTGGTGAAGCTGATATTTATCTTGATGCATATCCTCTTGGCTGGCTTAGTTTTTCATTTTCTCCAGTTCCTCCAGCCTGCGTGCACTCTGAAACCTGCAGACGCAGCCTGTGCAATCAGTAGTACCTCAAATGAATTCAGAAGTTTCCAGTGCACAGTGGGAGAATCTGATAGTAGTCAGTTCTCATAATAAAAACAAAGCTAAAGCGAATATTTGTAACAGTGGTCTGAAAACAAAAATATATTTTCCTTTCTGCTTCAGAACTTAGACAAAACTAATGCGAGTTACGCTAAACAAATCCAGCCCTTGCCAGGATAAACAAACATTTGCAGTGTTGTTTGCAACATGCCTGTCATGAAATAAAGACACTGACATGCATTTTAATGCAACTCTCCTACAAATTGTGAAAAAATAATTACGCACTGTGTATTCGTTGCTAGGTTACTAGAAGGGAAGAGAATATTTTTGCAGTCATGATGAGCTAACAAGGTAAATAATTCAACTTCATCATTTGCAAATTTCACACTCAATTTTGAACAGCAGACCTTTTCAGGGCCCCAATCAAACTCAAATCTGATGACAGCAATTTTTTAGAGCAAGGTCGACAAGCTCCTGTGAGCCGCATTTGGCCCATGGGGTAGCTTTAATATGACAAACTTCCCCCCAAATACAACAGCAGTTTTCCTAGAAAAAGGGCAGTGAGGTATGTTGTCGTTATTAACAGCAAATGCATTTTCATTTCTTTTTAAACTCAATCACTCACTAAATGAATGACTTCTCAGTAAGTACTGCAGTGTTAGCAGAGAAAAAACTAAGAGATCTGTCTGTACATACCCAATCTGTCCACATAGTGCTCCTATCAGTGACATTCTGAGAGAAATACCACTAGTTCTGATTAAAGCTGATCAGGGATTGCCTAACTAACCTATAAATTCCTAGATTATTACATATTTGGTTAAGGAAAAACAACGGATCAGATCACAAAATCAGATCGGCACTGCTCCACGAAGTGGGGTGCTTTGTGCTGCTTCATGGCAGCATTTGCAGGGCAGAGGTATCTGAAGGAAGGGGCAAGGGGCCATGCATCCCATGTCCATCAGCACCCCCAGCTCAGCAGCAAGAACTGCTCCAACTCCTCCTGAGACCTGAAGCCGAGAAGAAAATCTTTCTATTTTGCAAAGTTTCCAGATAACAAACAATACATCTGCTGAAAGAGATTATTATTATTATTATTATTATTATTATTATTAGCTTTTTCCTCAGTTCAAAGCATGTTTTGGCTACATGTTTTTGGCTTTATTAGGTCAGATTACACTGTCATTTAGGTGGCTACAAATCTGACTACACAATTGCCACAGTAATTAAGTAGGGGACCGAGGATGAGGCAAGTTAAGTTCTCTGTCAAAGTCTCTACTCAGTTCCTTGCATGACCTTCTGAAAGTCATTTCTCTATTATTATGATTCTGAATTTAGCTGATGGGGAATTCTGAAAATCAATTGACACAAATTCATGTTGCCAAGGCAATTTGTTGTTGTAAAAGCAGCGGCAAAGACAAAACAACATGAAAGTTTGAAGGTATGGTAACAGGCCTTGTTGAGGCTAAAGGTCTTAATTTGAAATGTCCCAAGGACTGTGGCAAGCCATGAACTCTAATGAAAACTGGCAAGCAATGACCAGCAAATTAGAAGGTATCTTAACTCAGAAGCACCATGATGCCAGAATAAATTTTCATATTTTTAGAGGATTCCATGGTCAACCAAATTTTCTTTCTTTTAATGCTTTTGGGAGCAGTACTTGAATATCAATTATCAAGTTTCCTAGCTTGGTAATTTCAGATGGGAACATTCAAAGTATATAAAAACGGCAGAGAGATAATAAATATATATATGTATATATATATAATGTATACGTATCTTCTGCTTTCTCAGGAAGGATTCTGGCTGAAAATCTGATCAAATCCATTCAAGAGTAAGAAGACTAGTGTAAGACTTTGAAGGAAAGGGAAACCTCCATACTGTTGACTTCACTAGATACTCATGCTCCTAGGAAGAATTGAAGGAAGTCTCTTGTTAGATATCAAACTTTCTCTTTCTTCTCTTCCTTAGCCTCATGCTCACAAGACTGGGTTGGGCCTTATGGGGACCCAAATGCTTGAACAGACAAGAAAATCTGGCAGTCTGTTTCTTTTCCCTAGCGGTGACCTATCTCATTCTAGCTAACAAGTCTTCTAAGAATTCTAGAGATCTCATTCATCACTTAGATCAGGTGTTGTTTTAAATTTTTCCTTCTTTTAGACTGCAAGGAAGAGATTACTTTCTTCCATACTGGAAGATTTATCTCTTACCGGTTAACAAACATCTTTTTTATCTATTTTATCCAAAAAGGATGGACCATTTCAAGAGTGGGGAAAAAAAAAAAAGAGAGAGAGAGAGCTAACCCAAACGGCTGATTATCTTTGTATCTGTAGTTCTATTTCATTTCATGCCTCCCTCACTTCACAGCACTATAACCTTTTTGAATTGCCCTCTGTGATATCCACTCCTTCACTGTTGACCATTGCTCACTTATTCATTGCTTGTTGGATCAGCTGGGCACTTGCACAATCAAGCCTTTGTTATGCTTTCAGACAGGCTGCAAGCCACAATATTGAAGCAGCACAAGGACTGTTTCCTCTGCTGGTATTCTTCCCTCGCATTTAGGAAGGCAGCATCCTACATGCATGGAAATGCACATAAAGCAATTACAACCATAATTCATGTAACGGTTCTCATTTAACTGGTCACACAATGTCTTTTTTTCCTTTAACTGTCATAAGAGAGTGGAATATCCAAAAATCTGAAGAGTTTTTGCAAGTTGTTCGACTGAGAAACAAGGATTTGCTCCTTTAAGCAGTGTATCAGAGTGCAGGTTTATTTAATGAATCAGTAGATGATAGCTGGTGATACACAGCAGGTATCCTGCAAGAACTGCCCCTTCCAACCAGCTAATTGGCCCAAACAAATTGGAATGTCGTTTCCTAACTAATAAGCACTGACAATAATGAAGAGCAACTGCAGGGATGGTGGGAAGATAAAGGAATGCACATACCAAGGTTCTGCAACAGTATGAAAGGTCAAAGTTCAAGTTTACACGCATAATAACCACAACTGACGCATGGGTTGTTGGGTGCATAAATAATTTGAGAACCCAAGACGAGGACACTGACAAACACAACTTTATACAGTTGGAGGTTTTAAAACAAAATGAAACTTCTTGTGTGCATATAGAGATGCCCCAGTATTTAAATACCTGTAGGATCTATTTTTAGGCCAGTACTATCACTGGATTCGGACACCTATGCACCCTTGAGCACTGTCTCAATAGCCAGAGTATTGGATGTAGCACAAGAAGCAATGTTAGCAAAATGTTATTTTTAGTTGATTTCACTTGAAGTCAAAATGAGGATCTTGGCTTCCCAGATGGTGAAATCAAATCTCTCTCTCTCCCTCTTGCAGTAGGAAAAAAAAAAAAAAAAAAGAAGCACCTTATTTGGGAAGGGAAAGTTTAGATAGACATTAAGTAGCTGGGTTGATTATGGAAAGAATTAGAGTATTCAGCAGAAGTAGAGTAAGGATTTTGTCACAGGGAGGGAGAAGCAGAGTCTTTTGTGTACGGTGGTTTATTGCAGGCTCTAATGGCATCAGGATGATGTTACCAAGGAGCTTCTACACAATGAAATAATTTACTGTCATCTCTTATATCCTGCTAGCACAACAATGTGGTCTCCATAGACCTACGCTGAAACAGTTCTGATAGCCTAATTCCATTTGTGGTGTTCTGTCATAGAAGATGTCATAACCTTATCTAAAAAAAAAAATACTTGAAACAATTGTCAGTTTATTCACACAAAATTATTGTGAATTAATAATGTTTTTTAAGAGGATTACTATACAGTCAGATCTGCTGAGGTCTAACGGGCTCCAGACCTTTCTTTCCTTTCTCACATGTCTCAATGCTGGCCGCTCCCACAGTCCCCAGTGCTGCACGGGGCCACAGCTTCTTCTCTGCTCCCCTGAAGCCCGGGAAAAGCCGCGGGGCTGCGCAGCCCCGAGAGCCTGGGGGTGTCATCACCTCCTGCTCCCACCGCAGCCCACGCTTCCTCCAGTTGGGCTCAACAGCCCAAGAGGGATGCTGCTGTCATGAGTCTTGACTTGACAGATGATCTCACCCTGGGGCTGTGCCTCCATCCCTCCCACAGCCCAGGAGCCACGTGCAGTGTTGGAAAACAGAGTAACAAGGCATCATGGATACCACTTGCGCGGCTTGTTGGCTTGTTCCTTATAGATCTGGGGGTCCCCAGGTTAGCAGCATATTTGTTAGGCTGCTCAAAGGCCTTCCTGGCCTTGAGACCAGTTATATTCAGAAAAGAAAGCATATAGAAATGGGGTAACAGCTTTTCACTGAAAGAGAACAGTTTCCTGTCTTTGTTCTGCTCACATCTGGTCAATTTTCTGACAAGAATTACATCTTTACTACTCTTTTACAACACAGAGCCAATACAGCTGTAAGGACGTAAGCTGCTCACAAAACTAGCCTTTGTATTATCAGCAGAATTATTAACTTAAGTGAAGCTGTAAAATCTGTTTCACTGAAGATGCATGAAGATCAAAGAACTTTGAATTTCATAACCCAGGGTGAGTCTGAAGAATTTGCATTTACAGGAGCATGGAAAAGCTTTCTTCGCTTGAAAATTAAACAAAACTAAAGTGGAATTAGTGACAATAAACTGTAGATTAAGACCCAGTTTTCAGAGTAGATTAGTACTTTAAGAATGATATAAAAAGATATAATAAGATATGATATAATAAGATGTCTTTTATAGGGTAGTATAAAGATTTATAGAACCTATAGAAATCTAATTTCAATGAAGATGTATTAAGTAAATGTTACCATGTTCTCTAGAGCTATACAATTCTTATAATCTTTCCTTCAGAGGCCTTTGGCTAATCCGTCATTCAAAATGTTATTCATTTCCCTTCCTGTCTGTATGTCATATAAAGATGTGCATCCAATACATTGTCTTGTGGATCTCTGCATATTATACACGTCCCTGTTCCTGTTATGTATACATTCCTTTGTAGGGATATGATTTATTTCTTTAAGCATTTTCCCATCTTAAAATGTCAGATGCTTCCTGTACTTATATACAAAGAAGTTTAACCTCCCAAAGGTATTGAAGTTCAACAAAATTCTCACTGTGGACAATATGAATTTAGCAGTGAATCCTTGGGAAATATACAATTCCACCTACTTTCCTCAGCTCTTTAGCATAACTTTATTTCATAAGTGCTTCACACTTCAGTCATCAAGAAGATCAAACAGAGGTATGGCTTTGAAAAACAAAGAACCTAAACTGAACTGTCTAAAGGTTTACTCTTCTTCAAGTAGAAGCTTTGATTCTCAAGGGTTATCACTTGTGGTGCACAGGAACTTGTCAAGATTAGGAAAATGGGATTTCAAGGCTAACTTTTATCTATTTTTGTTATCTAAATCTTGTTATCTCTTGTAAATAACATTTTCCCCCCAAATAACTTACTTATAAAACTTTTTCGGTAAGTAAGGAAAATACCATTATTACTTTACTGGGTTTCAGATTGGTTACTTAATAACAAAACCAAACTGCATTAACCGAGGTGGTTATACCACAATCAGTTGCCTATCACTGGACTCTCTAAAACAGCTTCACTAGCTAAAAAGTAAAGATGTTTCTTTTATTCTATTTTTAAAATGTGGTATCATAGAGAAACACTCATTTCAGAAAAGACTGCCAAATGGAAGTCGAGCTTTAGTCTTGCATAAGACTGCTCAATTATTGAAGCACTAGGCAAAGAACTTGCTCTGTCAAAGAACTGTGCCTCTCCCTTGCCACTGCCTTATCTCCTGCCTGTGAGGAGTTAAAGCATCTCCAGCCTTAATGCCATAAAAATACACTAACCAGAAAGGTATACCCAACCGCCTAAACTACAGCAGCTAGGAGAAGGACTGGAGCAGAACAGGGAAAACCTGCACGAAGTTACAATGCGGCCCGGGAGGCTGATGAGAGGACAAGAAATGAAAGTGCACACAGAGCGGGATGACTGGTGGTGGTCAAGACGAGTGTATGTTTGGAGGTGTGGACCGGTACTGAAATGAATGGGATCTTTCCAGTTCCCCCCCAGAGGCACCTAAGTCCAGTACTCATGTTAACAGAATATTTGTGACATTTGCCAACTCATAAAAACAACCACAGGCTTCTTCAGATTGACTCATTTTAAAAAAAGAAACAAGCAACAGCAATATCCTTTATAACGACAGCTAATGATTCAGAGAGAGAAATGTATCACACAACAGTTCTTCTCCAAAGAGCAGCATTTTTCAGAGAGGTTATTCAAACTCAATAGGTCTAAATTATGTTTTCTTTCCAGCAACTAACCCTGCAATTTCAGCAGAGCATTTGAAGTCTCGAGTACACAGGGAAATTTGCCCAAACAACTCTTAGATACTGGTCCCCACGAAGGCCAAAGGAAGGCATTAGTAACACTTGTGCAACTCCCTTAGCACCGTGTACATACGTAACTAATTGGAAACCAGTAAACAATTCTGGTATTGAAGCACAAAGCAGATAATCTCACTCACACTACCTCAGTCATTTTCTCCTCATGTGGCTGCCTGGAATAAAACTGCTAAAATACTGTTTCCCTCATGCAGAAAAAGATCTAGGGGATATAACAGATCACAAGCTGATTAGGAGTCAACAGTGTCAAGCCATTGTGAAAAAGGCAAACACTGCACTAAGCTGTGCAAACAGCAGCATGGCTCGCAAGACGTGGAGTAGTCCTGCTCTGCTCAGCACTGCTGCAGCCCCAGCAGCAGCTGGGTCTGGCTCCGGGTGTCCTCCTCCAGCCGAGATGCGAAGGGCCCAGAGAGACCCCAGAAGAGAGACGAGAATACACAGAGGCATAAAACACCACCAGCGAGGAAAGACTGAATGCGCATAACCTAAACACGAGAGTGGGGGGCAACGTGACAACAATTTGCAAACATACAAATCGGGGCTGCGGAGAGGATGGGAGCGACTTGTTTTCTGTGTGCATGGTGGGTAAGGAACAACTGATTTGGGATGGAGTTTGCAAGCCCTAGCAGGCAAAGGAGGGGTTAACAGAGGCATTAGTGAGAAAGCAGCTGAGAAGGCACACAGCTGCAGGGGATAGAAACACTCAGGAGAGGGCTATCAGAGGACCCTGAAGGAGGGGTCCCCAGACCCTCTTAGGGGGGAGAGGTGTAGACTTAAAGGATGTTGGGCTCTGTCCTTTAGTGGTAAGTTGGTTTAAGAGATTCTAGTCTTATCTTTAGCAAGTTAGTGGCCTCTTCATTTATATTGATTCAGTGTGTTTGACTATGACAATGGGTATCCTTTTTATGCCTTCAAAAAAGTAGGGTAGGGTGCTAAGGCTTTAGGTTTTTTTTTTTAAAAAAAAACAAACAAACAGCAGTAGAGCTTTTCACAACTGGCTTAAAATGTGATCAAAGTGCTGAATCCACTAAGGAAGGAGAAAAAGAAGATAATTTTTGCCTAAGGGAACTTCAACTCCTTTTACTAACAGGGGACTTAAACTGAGGAACTGTACCTTGGGAGCTGAAGTCCTTATCCAGGGAATGGGGATGGCTAGCAAGAGACTTCTGTATAAAAGGCAAAACGTTAAGCAAGAGACCCAAGCTTGCCAGCTCTGAAACCAGGAGGTGATCAGTGCCAGGATCTTTTTGCTGGGGGGAGAAAGATCTTAGCCTGCCAGACTTCAGGGGGCTCTGAAATCACAGCAAGATCTAAGTTAGATATCAATAAATTCTTTCTAAGGGTAAAGATAGCATGGATTGGAATAAACTTTCTGAGGATGTTATGAAGCCTCTGTTATTGGAGGGAGGCCTTTGAGAATAGGCTGGTAAGTATCTGTGAGGAATCATAAAGTTGATCGTATCTCAGGACAGCAGGACTACTAAATGAGCCTCTGAAGTCCCATTCTGCTCCATACAGCTATAACCAAGAGCACTGTATCTCTCTTTCCGTGCCATTCAGTTCTGATGCTTTATGAAAGTAACTGAGCATTTTTGGAAGCTCAAAGCATTCTTTGAATAGAAGTGGTTTCAAAACTATCTCTAAGCTGAATATTTTACCTCCTTTATTGAATGATCCTTTCAATATGGTGTGCTCTGGAAATATTTCAGAACTGAAGCTTGTAAATTCAGAGACAAATGTGTTAGAAGAAACCTCTACACTCGCTATTTCTGTCTTTCCAATAAAGATACAAGCTGCCTACATTCTCTACAATACCAAATGTCTTTGTACAGATACTTTTTTACCCCTTCAGTTAGCTTGCCCTTTGGAAAAATACTAAACCCAAGACTACTTGGCCTAAACAACCTTAGTGATACCCTACACGAACAGTTCTTTCACCCCCTTTTTTTTTTTTAAATTCCCAGTGAAATCAACTGATCTGTGCTCACAACTCAGTAGGTCTAAGTTGTCCATACCATAACTAGTCTGGGCCCTTCTTGAAGTGATGGAGCTGAATGTAATGAAAACTAAACTTTCTAGATAATCTGTCTTTCCACCAACATCAGAAAAATTTCTATTTGATAGCTAAAGCCTCCAAGCCTCCAGAAGTTGCAAGCTCACAGTACTGATCCTAAGGTGATTATCAGAAATAAAAGCTGAAAACTACTCTGATCAGACATGCCTTTGATTCTGTAATGCCTCTAGCTGTAGCAACTGCTTGTGTGCTGTTCCCCACCACTGTGAAAATTTTTAAAGTAAAGCAATTGAAAGTAAAACTATGCTCAAACCATTTGTGCTTTCTTCTAAATACGTTTGTCATGGCAGCATTAGGAGACCTCATTCTGACCCCCCATGAAAGAGGAATAAGCACTAAAACAATGGACTGTTGTTTTGAAAACAACTTAGTTGCCCAGGAATACAGAAATTCCTGCTAAGTTTTCAAAAGCCAAGGTAAAGACTCTCACAGTGGAAGTTACATGCCTGGGTTGCACTGAAGTCCCACTGCACGATTTTTGCATGTTTGTGGGCCTTTAGAAGTCTCCAACATGAACATTACATTTTAAGTAAATGTATTTAGTTACCAGTCAGCTACAGAATATAACTTAGAAAACATTTGTGGTGTTTTGATTGGTTCTCTTTCCTTGGGGAAGGAAGCAAGGGGTTTGCTCTGCGTTTTGTAGACTGCTTTGCATAATGAGGCATTGGTCTCTGAGTGGAACTTTTGTTTGGTTCACTGTGAGTAAAGCAATACTCTTCTACACTTTCTTAGATAAAGTAAGGCATGCAGGCAACGTAAAAGCACTAGCAGTCTTCATCGCCAGAAAAAGAAACGATCATATTTAGGAACGCTGTTCACAGAGAGATTAAACCAAGGCTGGATGGAGAGAAGCTGTGTAGATAATTTGAAATAGATTCCTAGGGTGAATTACTGCTTGGCTGTCTTCCTCACCTCCTCAATTCTCAGATTTGTGTGCCAACAAACATTTTAAGATAACTCTGCTCTGTTTGCTCCTTGAATTGTCTAGCTGTTTAACAGGCTCTTCAGATAAACAGGGGATAATCTCAGGATTTTGCTCAACAAAGATCGCTTTGTGCAAATTTTAAAAATTCTGAATAGGTTGTTGTACAGGACCTGGTCTTGCGATCCCTTTTAGTTGTGAGTACTTTCAAGGGAATAAGTGGTTGCACAATCACGGCTTCAGTACGTAAATGATCAATAATATCATTACCATCAACAAATATTTTCTGTTTTTTAAAGATTATTAAAAAAAAAAAACATTCATTGCTAGCACTGAACAGGCCAGTCTTAACACAGTGAAGTGCTAACTGGACAGATACAGGGAACAAACATAATTAGAGAACACGCGGGAAACTGCAGGCACATTTATTTAAGAAATTAGTGCCTCCATATGCAGGCCCTTCAGCCCTGCCATGACGGGGCCAGCGCGCCAGGCTGGGTAAGCGCTGGAGGTGACCTCGTACAGGCAGCGAGCAGCAACGCTTTAAAGCGTTAAAACGACAGACAACCGCCTCCGGCCGAGGCAGCTTCGCGAAGCCCCCCGAGGAGCACCCGGGCCGGGCCGTCCCGCGCTCCCCTCTCCTCCGCGCCTCGCTGCTCGCCGCCGTCCTAGACTGTCGCGCGACACGGCGGCGGCGCTTCCGGCCTCTCTGCAACCGCCTTATCTATCGTTGTTCCTCCGGCCTGAGCCCTGGCGGTTTCCCCGCGCGCGGAGTGGGGCACGCGCCGCCACTGCGGCCGCGCGCGGGCGGGGAAGGGCCTGAGGGGGCGAGGCGGCGGC
>VXAL01013337.1:0-13813 GCA_013399475.1 Chauna torquata | reverse complement strand
CCCCCCCCCCACCCCTGTATTATGAAGTTTGCCTTTTTATCACCAGCATTTAATTATTGCAGCCTGTCTATTTGACCACATCAAAAACTGTAGATGGAAAGGATAATTTTAGTATAAATTACTTGACAAATTATAATCATAATCTTATTGAATCTCTTGTGTAATTCCCATACAAATTAACGTTTGTAACTGTGAGCTGTTCATGTTTGCTTGCTCATTTTTTTGACAAATGATTGATTTTTCTTCCTTGAAATTTAGCTAATTTACATCTGGTCACAGCAGGTCAAAGTAAGAGCCAAAAGATAGTCAAGTGCAATGTGATTATAGAAATCACAGGATTGGCTAAGCAAACTAGATATTTGACTGACTGACATTCTAACACTACAATGACTGAGCACTTCTGAAAATCCTGCAATGTTTTTGCTTGCATTTTTAGGGGCTTGTATACTTTTGCAAATCAAGTTTAATGCATGCTTACTAGTTTGCTTTAATAGTAGTGTTACGTTTAACCACTGTCATTTTTAAGTCAGTTTGCTCCATCATCTTCAGTCAGGCAGAAAGAATCTCAGGAGGCAGGATATTAATCATTCAAGAGTATAAAGAGATTATTTACTGGTTAACACACTCAGAAGATAGCTAGGATTTGGCAGCTAGTAAGCATGAACATGCTCACCACGATAGCTAGGATTTGGCAGCTAGTAAGCATGAACATGCTCACCACTCAGGACAAGACCCAGAAGACTCCCTTCTGGCTGTGCAGGTACCAATCAGAAGGAAACCGGTATGGACCTTGCAGTTTTTGAACAGGTCTTCTGTGCTGCTGAGCTGCTATCCTCCACCAGCTCCATTAATGTGGATAACACCAGGGTCTTGAGCTGATGATACAGTGATTCCTGGCTAGCCCTCAGATTCACAAGCCTGAATAGTCTCCTTGATTTTTTTTTTTTTCCTCTAAGATTTTGCAGCTTTCCATGATGTTGTTTTTGTTTCTGGATCACTGTGCTGCTAATGATTTCATATTAATAGTCCTGCCTTTCTCTACTTTTTACCTTTCTAATCTTTTTATAGACAGTCTCACAAATGTTTTTCAGTGGTTTGGATTGGGGCTATGAAGCTGGAACATGTCAGAAATATGCCTTCAGTTCTTGGTACACAGGCAGTTGAACCTTGAAGGAGGGTGGGAAACTTACAGACAGTGTTACTGATAGGGAGGGTTGTGGTCTTGATTTGTAAGATAAACCCAGTTTTGCTATTCAACTAAGAGATGATTCAATGGACATGTAGAAAAAATACCACTTAATTTTTTTTTATTATTTTTATTTTTTTAGCTCTGGAAATTAATCCCTGCAGGAATTTATAGTTGAAGTATGAAAACTTTCATTCTTGTAAAAGTACATCCTATTTCATAAATCAGTGATTGTCATTGTCTGTATAACTAATGCTTTTTTCAGTCTAGCTTTCCAATTTTCTTTGTTTCAACCACCAAGCAATCAGCCATAATACTGTTTCCCTTTGTTAGCTTTGAAAAATATCGCCTTTTAGTTTCACTGAATTGATTGCTACTGGTGGTTATGCAAATGTAAAAAGTATCCAGTATTACATTTTTTCCGTTTTTCCAAGGACTTCCACCTTGCCTCTTTTAATTTATTTCTTCTACAAACTTAACATTTCATTTGCAATCTCTCATCACATGTTTCTCCTTTAACTTCTATTGATAATCTCTGAACTACTTCTTCTTCTATACCTTCCTTTTCGACTCCTGAGAATGCAACACTTTGTTCATGGAAAGACTGTCTGATGCATGTAGGCTGTTGTTAAAAATAAACCTTCTTGTTAGCCCACACACTGTTGCTGCATATTATTGAAGTAAAAACATTAAACTCTATCAATGACTACTATTAGCACATATAACAAGTCTCATTACAAATTTTTTAATTGTGGCTAGTTAGATCTCTAAAATCAGAGGTATCACAAAGCTTACAGGTTGCTACCTGCTGGAGTGGGATCATTATTGCTTTTTTATAGCACCTAGAGGAAATTGTGAGAATGGCAAATGGTGTAATCTCTGTTCTCAATCAGATTTTTTCACACTTTTTAAAAATAATAATCAGATTATAATGAAAAACAAATTATCAGGTTGTAAATATTCTTGGTCTTATGTGGTTTAAGAGGAAGCTGAACATAACTTAATTACAGATTTGTTTTCATCAGTCTTTAACTTGCAGGCTACTGGAATACCACTGTGTCTATTGAACCATCCTTTGAAACATAACAACGGCAGCTCCTCTTACTTTTCTCAGAAAGCATTTTATTACGTCTTAAAATATGCATCCCTTCTCCAGGTTCTGATCCAAGGTCACAGACCAAAGCATGAAGTTACTTTTTCAGAGACAAAAGGAAGACAGAGAATGAAAAAGAAGAAAAGGGGAAAAAAATGGAAGCATGGTCTTTGTGTGCTAAAGGAAAAGAGAGGACAAATTTGCTTGTCTTGCTTCTTTCAAAGCTACTACACCAAGGCATGTAACAGGAAGCAGAGCATATATACGGCTATTAGCAAAGCAAGCTTGCACATATGGTTTGCCTGCTTTATTCAGAACAGGTATATAGAGCTTCCTATAGAGCACTCAGGCAACTCTTGGAAACTTTTAAAGCTATTCATGTCAGGAACTTCACATTTTATGGCATAAAGGGAGCCATGGTTGTGAAAATTAATCACAGATTTGTGGAAAACAACAGCTACAACACTTTGCATTTTTGGCAACAAGAACAACAAAAATACTCCATATTTATTCTGCCTTTAGACATAACAAATAGTCTTTGTCCTTTGTGATTAATCAAAACTTCTTTGATGTCTTGAAAGTACTAAAGCAAATAAGTTAGGAGCCTCAGTGAAGCCATTTCATCTTGGAAATCACTTTTTGTAAACCACAAGCTTTTCATAAACAGCCTTCTCGTTGATTCTCCTATTTTTATAGGTTACTAAATACCATTGATCAGGTAGATGCTGCTCTTCTCCCTTTATTAGCAAATTAAATTATTAGCAAAGTGCTTCTGAGAGATCCTGGAGTGCCTCTGAAGCACTTCCAAGTGAATGCTGGCAAGGCTTAACTCCATCCATTGCACAACATCTAATGAGATAAAAGGTGTTATATGGCTACAGAGCATGTAAACTTTTAAAATGAAACTGTCCTTTGTAAAAGCTGTATCAATCCTCCTGAAAATGAACATTCAAGATGGAAAGATGATTTGATAGAAGAGGAAATGGAAGCATGGTAACTGTAGACAGGTCCAGCTTTCCAATCACTGCTTCACTTAAAACTTCATAAATGCAACAAAAGACAGTCCTGAGATATATGTAGTCATAAGTCTAATCTTAGAAAAAATATCTGAGAATATTCTCTCTCAGTTGTATGCAAGATCTACTGTGAACTCCAAATATTGGTGGAATCTCTGTTGTTTAGAATAAATTGCTATTTGATGAAAACGTAAAATAACAGATTATTAACACCAAAGTATATTCTTACAGTTTGCATTATATAAAATCTGTCTTCTGAATTTGCTCATGTATTTTATTGATGAAGGGTTGGGGAAGATGAGACCTCTTATTGCACTGTACTTTCTATGTAATAATTTAGTACCTATGAAAAGTAGAAAAGCAGTTGTTTAGTTACAAAGAAATGAGTTCTGATGCGCTGAAATCTGTCAGATATCAAATAGGTAGATTGAAATTATAGCTTTACTGAAGCTTGTAAAAAGCTTTGACATTGGTGTCAATGATGCCTGATTTTCAACTAAAATCTTACACTGATCAAGAACAAAACTAATTCTGGATTTAGAAAATCCTCTTTAAAATGGAGTTACTATTCTCTGCTTACTTAGGAGTTTGACGCTATGTCGTTCTTTGACCTTTTATTTGTCATGCAAACAATGGAACAAAAGATAATTTTTGCTATGAGATTGACAGTAATAGGTTTTCAACAGAATACCCTATAAAAGTGCTTCAGGACACCATAAAATTTTCAACATAATTATTCTTTCACATTTTATTACCAAAATAAAAAGATATTTTTCATTGCTGGAAAATTTAAATGCACCACCCAATTAAAATAATAATAATAATAATAATAACAACAACAACAATATGACAGTTTGGAAACCTTTCTGCATCTATTAAATGAAGTTTTCCTTAGCTTTATAATTATGAGTTGTTAAATGTCTAATTGTCTATTTCTTAATTTATACAGACGTTGCTATGATATGTCCACATACATACAAGTAATTGAGAGAAACAGTGAAATATTAGTTGATTAGAGATATTGATATAAAAAAAATAAAAACTAGTATAAAGTATCTGTCATGGTTTTGGCTGGGACAGAGTTAATTTTCTTCGTAGAGGCTCACACAATGCTGTGTTTTGGATTTTTGATGAAAATAGTGGCAATGTTTTTAGTTGTTGCAGAGCAGTATTTACATAGAGCCAAGGACTTTTTTGCTTCTCGTGCTGCCCTGCCAGCGAGGAGGCTGGGGGTGCACAAGGAGCTGGGAGGGGACATAGCCAGGGCAGGTGACCCAGACTGACCAAAGAGATATTCCACACCATATGACGTCATGCTCAGCCATAAAAGATGGGGTAAAGAAGGAGGAAGGGGGGGATGTTGGGAGTGATGGCATTTGTCTTCCCAAGAAACCGTTACGCGTGATGAGCCCTGCTTTCCTGGAAGTGGCTGAACACCTGCCTGCCCATGGGAAGTAGTGAAAGAATTCCTTGTTTTGCTTTGCTTGTGCGCGCTGCTTTTGCTTTCCCTAGTAAACTGTCTTTATCTCAGCCCATGAGTTCTCACACTTTTACCTTTCTGATTCTCTCCCCATCCCAACTGGGGAGAGTGAGTGAGTGACTGTGTGGGGCTTAGCTGCCTACCGGGGCTAAACCACAACAGTATCTCACTGATTTCTTGCTGATATCCATTTTGAAAAAAATTACTTTAGCAGATTATTCCCCTAAGAGGGGCCAATTCAAATCAGCATACAAGAAACCTATTACTTTCAGTACTACTCTCAAAAGAGGGATACTTATTTCTGTCTTTTTACCATAAAAAAGTACTGTGCTTCCCGTCTGCAAAAGAGTTAGCACATAAGTTTTACTGATCATTGCATGTAAATAGACTCTTTATTTCTCAAACCAAATACTGATTTTACTCATGTACCTTTTAGAGGCTTGGGGTTTGATTCAAAGCTTTTGAGAATCTATGGTAAAGCTGCTATTGATTTCACTGGTCTTTCCCAAGGCAGCTTCCAGTTACAGGACAAGAAATAATAGCTTTATTTTATTTGGAACTAAAAATTGGTTTTGTGATTTTTTTTTTTTGTAATAAAAAAAAAAAAAGATAGTTTCTATATAGTTCATTATATATACGTATAAAATAATATATATATATATAAATAACATATATGTAGTTCATAGTGTGTCTCTGGTATAGGTGCTCAAATTCTTTGGTGGTTGAACCTGAAAAGGTGAAAGTGGCAGCTGTTTCCTTGTTCCTAGGCACAGATCCTGGGTCCCCAAGAGCAAGTCTGGGCTACAGTGGCCAGGAGGAGTGGTCGTGGCCTGGGCTACTGGAAGAGGTGGCCATGCTCCTAACATCTCTTAACAACTTAATCACATGTGTTAATATTACTAGGCTTAATGGAAAATATAGCCAATTACGTGCTTCAGGGTGATTTACTATAATAAAAATCAGCTAAATTCATAACTACTAAATGGGAGATTGCAACGTTATTCAGCAGTGAAACTCTGGGCTGAGTTTCTTGCTCAGGTTGTTTTATATTTGTTGAATGAATGCCTTACACAGTCATGATGTTAATATGAATAAATTTCTTTTTAAATTACTTTCTTAACTCTTAAGTATTGGGTCCAATTTTTGTAGAGGAAATTGACAGCATGTATTATAAAGCTGAATTCAGAATTATCCTCTAGGCCTCATCCTGATAGAGGGATATTAGTTCATTAAAAATAATAATAGTAATAAATCCAACAACAAAACCCAACCCTCAGGTAAGAAATTATCATTCAAGTCATGAAAATTCTTAGACCATGGAAACTTTTCGTATACAATTGTTACACTAAACATCTAGGGAGCAATTTTGTCCTTCAACCGAACTGACTGCGGCATTTATTAGGAAGTATCCCTTTATATTCTGTTCTCTCAGGAGCATGTGAGGCTAACCAAAGATCAATCTATAAAGGAATATTGAGACTAGATGATCGTTACAGGGAAGCTGAATTAACACTTTCCATCAGTGTTCAGTATGCAAGAAAGAGGAGGGATTCCCTCAATCCCTCTTTGTGGGGGACCCATCAGAAATCTGAGACTGAGATGTCTGTAAATTATTAAACAAAGTGATGATGCAGGAAGCTTCGAAGCTGAAAATTTTCACAGACTCAGAAAATTTTAAGAGCAATAACATGTATGTTTGCTCTGTTCTCACTCATGGGCTGGAAGCAACGTACTCGTCTAAATTAACTTTTGGTATACCCATCTTCTAATGTAGAAGATGGCACAGCAGCCTGTCCATATAAAAGACCTGCACACAGAATATGAGTTTTCCTTTATACATATATGTGGTGGTTTTACCCGGCTAAACAGGCGACCTCCACCACAACCGCTCGCTCACTCCCCCTCCTCAAAGAAACAGGGGGAGAAAATATGATGGACCAGGGCTTAAGGGTTGAGATAAGGACAAGCAAGTTACTCACTAATTATCGTCACAGGCAAAACAGACTCAACATAGGGAGATTAGTATAATTTATTACTATAACTAGCGAACTAGAGCAATGAGAAACTAAAAGCAAACTAAAAACACCTTCCCCCCATCCACCCTCTTCTACCTCCTCCCCCCGAGCGGCGCAGGGGAACGGGGAATGGGAGTTGCGGTCAGTCCATATCACTGCGTCTCTGCCGCTCCTTCACGGTCGCTCTCTGTTCCCCTGCTCCAACGTGGGGTCCCTCCCACGGGATGCCGTCCTTCCCGAACGGGTCCTGCGTGGGCTTCCCACAGGCTGCAGCTCTTCAAGAGCTGCTCCAATATGGGTCCGTACCACGGGGTCCATCCTTCAGGAGCATACTGCTCCAGCATGGGTCCCCCACAGGTGGCAGCTCCCACCGGATCACCTGCTCCTGCGTGGGATCCTCTCCACGGGCTACAGGTCCGGCCCGGAGCCAGCTCCTGCGGGGGCTCTCCATGGACTGCAGCCTCCTTCAGGCCAGATCCACCTGCTCCACCGTGGGCTCCTCCACGGGCTGCAGCGTGGAGATCTGCTCCGCCGTGGTACACCATGGGCTGCAGGGGGACAGCCTGCTCCACCATGGTCCTCACCACAGGCCGCAGGGGAACTTCTGCTCCGGCGCCTGGAGCACCTCCTCCCCCTCCTTCTTCACTGACCTTGGTGTCTGCAGGACTGTTCCTCACTCCTCTCACTCCCAGCTGCTGTAGCGCAGCAGTTTTTTCCCTTTCTTAAATCTGCTCTCCCAGAGGCGCAAACAACTTCGCTCATTGGTTCAGGTCTGGCCAGCGGTGCGTCCCTTTTGGAGCCGGCTGGAGCTGGATCTTATCTGACATGGGGCAGCTTCTGAAATCTTCTCAGAGAAGCCACCCCTGTGGCCCCCCTGCTACCAAACCTTTACCACGTAAACCCAATACAATATAGTTAGGTTGTGTGATAAAAGGCTTCTCTATACATACTAAGGAGCACAAGGGAACAACAGTGAGCTGGGACAGCTGAATAACAGCCTGACCCATATACTTCCAGGGCCCTTAGAGGAAAGTCATCAGCCAATCAAATGTACATCTCCACACACAGATTCACATGAAGGAACACAGAGGCACAATGAGAGAGGAAACCTGTATAATCCAGTGAGAGGCACAAGCCCTTGCTTCAGCTGTCCCAGGGATGTCTCAGGAGAGCCATCAGTCCCATTGACCAGGGGATACCCATCACAGTGAATCACTGGGAATGTCTCCCTGGGTCATATCATAGACCAAGGTGGGTCACTGCATAATGGAACAGGACTTATTATGTGATACAGGCATTTCACGATAGCACAAGACATTAAGAGATGTTTGGAAGATGAGTGGTTTGGGGAGGAAAAAGTATGGAAAACATAGGAAAAGGGGCAAAAAGGTAACAATCATGTAAAAAGATTGCTGGTTAGTATATTTGTCTGACCACGCCCTGCACCTGAGAACCATAGTCTGCCCTGTATTCTGGTTACACTCCATTTCTGATTATTTTCCTGGGTATGGGACCATGTGTTCTGTGTGCAAGTGTGTGTATGGAGGTCCGCATGCAAGCAACTAAACTGGTGTAGAATAATTACTAGAGGTGACTTATTAAAACTAAAAGTGTGTCTACATCTTAAGAGAAGGTACAGCATCATGGAAACTTCCAGGGTGAAATGCAGTAGATATGCAAGGAATCTGTTCCATGATACTCCCCTCAGCAACATAACCTGCAGCCTTAGATGTTGACAACACCAGGGGAGCTTGGTGTGCTGACTCTAAAAGAAACAGCACGGAGGGTGGAGTAGGGTGGAAACACCGTGGCCAGGTTCTGTGATATCAGCGCAGAGGTGGGAACTTGATGGGACCTTGACGGTAAAGGTACCATGGAGCTAATAAACTGCATAGCCGTTACTGTGAGCCAGCCCTGGGCCAGCAGTTTTCCATTTCCTGTCAAAATCATGTCCTCTGAATGAACTTTGTTCATTATAATCTCATTATAATTCCAAAACACACCTCCATCCCAAAGGCTACCCACCTCCAAGGTGTGACCACCCCTAACTGAGCATGCGCTCTGAATTTCCCTAAGCCTATATCTTTAAGCCTATACCTATAAAGGCAAAATGACAAGTTTTTATACCAATCATAGCAAAGGTATGTATGATTAGAGTCACTCAAGCTCCACCTGAAAGTAAGAAAATAGTATAAAATGGCTCAAGAGAGGAAGAACATTAAGGAAAATGCCATTGCAAACAAGCTGGGAGGACATTGCTGACTTCTGGGTTCAGTTGACAGGCTGAACCTCTCTTCCCTCCCATAGGGACGTCTATTGGGTGAGATTCAAACCCTCGGTTATACTGAGTGCTTCCCCGGAAAACTCAGAAGTCTCTATAGTGCGGTTTCGTAAGTTAACTCATTTACAGTTGGCTGTATTATGCATATTCTTGGTATTTGCACGTGCTTTGCAGACAGTGTATTTATCGCCAGCAGTCCAAAAGAACCTCTACTCCTGTTGCCTCAGTAAACTTCACCAGTCATTAATCTACTAGACTGAAAGTGTATCACACTACTTGTGCATCTGCAATCATGATAGTTCAATATATTGAACGTGATCAGACTTACAGTGCCGAATTAGTCGTCACTCAGAATCTAAGCCCAGCCGCCCCAGCCCCTCTTGATATTTGAGGACAAGCTGGAATGCAAGGGGGTTTATTTTCTGCCAGGCTAGGTTTCATACGAACACCCTGAAGCCAAGGAAGTGTAAATACTCTATTAATCCATTATATAATCCATCTGAGGAAAAAGAAATTGAATAAATTTCTTTAATACTTCTTCTCTGTAACTTTCACAGCCTCTTTAAGAGAGAAGTAAGTAGCTGGTCCACACCAGTAAATGGAAGTGTAAATTGAAAAGTTAGTTAATCAGTCAAATGCTATAAGAGACTTTTTTTTTTCTTAAATCAATGCCCTATTTTACCTAATTCCACTGTCACTTAAAAAATAAATAAATAAAATTATCCAACTGGGAAATTAGAATGATGAACAAGAGATCACAATTCACATTTTCAGCATTTTTGTCTACTATTGTAAAGATGTTCATAACTTCTGTCATGAACCTTTTTTCTGGCTATAAAGTTGCTATTAATAGCTATCTTAGGAGTTTATCTGTAACACTACCTCAGTTATTCTTTTTGTGAATACTTAAAGTAAAAATAAATAAACAGTGACAGATTCACTATTGGATACACTGGCCAAAACCTAAAATAGTTCTGTGTTTTCAGTAAGGTTACTGTAGCTTTAGAGCAGTAATCAGTCGGTATTTTCCTGTGCCTATTCACATTCATACCAAAGAATGGATGATCATTAATATTTTAGTTTCATTAATTTTTTGGAACACATTGATGGCCATTGATAGTGATAGTTAGGGAGTCTTCCACCCACATTCATTGCCTTGATTTGCGTTAATTTCATTTTTAGTGAGGAACATATGATATTCTATTCCACCAGTGATATTGCAATGATTACCCTGTTAGAGCACAGTAGGTAACCCCTAGTTATTCCACTGTAACTCCTCACACAGATACATTTGCCAATTACAGGAGTGAGTCCTTCATTCTGAAGTAAATGGAAGCCTTACCTGTGTAACAGTGAAATGTTCCTGCCATTCCTGTATTGTTGTAAAAGCAGAGGCATTTGTATGCCTGCTATATTACATTTTCTATTCCATCCAAGCTCCTCCTGGTCCTGAGAGACACAGGCTTGCACAGTGCTCTGTGCACATATCATCATGAAGGCATTGTTTTCAGTGTTATGCATTCTACAGCACTCTAACAAAACAAATTCTGCCACAGGGTTGTTTTGCAAAGACTGCTTGAAAACTACTCAAGGGTTACCTCAAAGAACATATACCTAAGAGAATGCCGGAGATAAAAAGCTATGGGAAGCACTAGTTGCGCTCCGATGTAAAGCAGAGCTGCTTAAAATTTAGAGACATGTGAAGGGAGATTATTCTTGTTTTTGTAGCTGTAATCAAAAAAGAATATTTCCCATTAAGTTTTGCAATCATTCAAACTATATGTTTTCACACACCAATCAGCTTTTCAGGTAATGCCCAACCCTTTGAAAATATAACTGCTTTTGTGGGTTAACCCCAGTAGAAAGGCAAGTCCCACACAGCCACTCACTCACTCCCCCCAAGAGGAATGGCAGAGAGAATCAGAAGGGTAAAAGTGAGAAAACTTGTGGGTTGAGATAAAGATAGTTTGATAAGTAAAGCAAAAGCTGCACACACAAGCAAAGCAAAGTAGGGAATTTATTCACTACTTCCCATTGTTAGGCAGATGTTCAGCCATTTCTAGGAAAGCAAGGCTTCATCACACATAACAGTTACTTGGGAAGACAAACACCATAACTCTAAACATTTGCCCCCAGCTCCCCTCTTCTTTCCCTCAGCTTTTATTATTAAGCATGATGTTATATGGTATGGAATATCCCTTTGGCCAGTTGGGGTCAGCTGTCCTTATTCTGTCCCCTCCCAACTTCTTGTGCACCCCAAGCCTCCTTGCTGGCAGGGCATCATGAGAAGCTGAAGAGTCCTAGACTTATATTAAGCACTGCTCAGTAACAACTAAAGCATTGGGGTGTTATCAACAGTGTTTTTATCACAAATGTGAAACATAGCATCATATGTGCTATGATGAAGAGAGTTAGCTCTATCCGAGCTAAAATCGGTATAACTGCTTAATAAAACAAACCTTCTTATGAGCATGTTTCAAGCATAAAATCAGAAGCAATGTCAAAGGAAGGAAGAAGAGATGACAGACAGGGGAACTCGTCAGGCAAAGAGCTCCAAGTAAACTCTACCTTTTAACCCTTGTTTGTCTGTATTTCTACCCACCGATAAAGTTTTTTATTTGGATTTTCTGCTGACAGCCCACAGAACATGTGTATGAAAAAAACATCAGTTTAGGCTCCAATATTAATAAAGAAAAAATGGCAGTGACACATTTGATTCTTGTGTATTGTCAGTTAGTAGTGAGCTAGGAATTCAAACCTACAGGAAAAACGTAATATTACCTGAGAAAATGTCATGAGTGCCTGATTCTTAAGTGACTGACAATGGATGTCCAGACATACTAAAACTGGATGTGCATATTTTACATTCATAATCTTAAACAAAGTCAAGAAAAATAATATGGATACCTGTCACCTTCTTCATGAGTGATGTTTGTATTGAAACTACATTTTATAAACACAGAACAAATCTGTGAAAAGATGTGGTGGTTTTACCCAGGTGAGCAGCAGAACTCTACCACAACCGCTCTCTCACTCCCCTTCCTCAAAATATGAGGGGGAAAAAATACAATGGACAAGGGCGCAAGGGTTGAGATAAGGATAATTTAATTAAAGGGAAAAGAAAATACGGGGAAAAAAATACAAGCAAAGGCCATGCGGAAGCAAAGAGAAAAAAAAAATCTCTACTTCCCATCAACGAGTGGTGTTCTGCCACGTCCTGGGAAGCAGGACCTCAATACATGTAGCGGTTGTTCGGGAGGACAGACGTCTTCATAATGAGAGCCTCCCTTTCTCCTTCCACTTTCCCAGTTTTTATTGCTGAGTGTGATGTCCTATGGTATGGAATATCCCTTTGGTCAGTTCGGATCAGCTGCCCTGGTGATGTCCCCTCCCAACTGCTGCCCACCCCCCAGTCCACTGGGTTTGGGGGGGGGTTGGAGAGTCTGGGAGCTGTGCCAGCACTGCTCAGCAGTAAGGAAAACACTGGTGTGGTATCAGTGCTGGTCTAGCTACAAGTGCAGAGCACAGCATTGTATGGGCCGCTGTGGGGAAAGTTAACTCTATCCCAGCCAGACCCAGTAAAAAAGAGTACCAATGTATTATGCTACAATGGAGTGGAGTTGGAATGGAGTACAATGGAATGGAGCTATAATGCCACGAATGGAGCTCTGCAATGGATGGCTATCAACTCTTCAGAAGGGATAGGCTAGGAAGGAGAGGTGGTGGGGTAGCCCTGTGTTTTGATTGTCTAGAGTCTAACAATGGTGATGACAGAGTTGAGTGTTTATGGGTAAGAATCAGGGGAAAGGCCAATGAGGCAGATGTTATGGTGGGAGTCTGTTATACAACACCCAATCAGGGTGAAGAAGTGGACGAGATATATTATAAGCAGCTGGGAGAAGTCTCGTGATTGGCAGCCCTTGTCCTCATGGGGGACTTCAATTTACCACAATACAATATAGCAGAGAAGAAACAGTCTAGGAGGTTTCTGGAGTGTGTGGAATATAGCTTCCTGACACAGCTGGTGAGTGAGCCAGCTAGGCTCACTAGGATCTTCTGCCTGTGAACAGAGAAGGACCTGTGGGTGATATGAAGGTTGGAGGCTGTCTTGGGCATAGTGATCATGAATTAATAGAGTTTGCAATTCTTGGAAAAGTAAAGAGGGGGATTAGCAGAACTGCCACCCTGGACTTCTGGAAGACAGACTTTGACCTGTTCAGTAGATTGGTTGGCAGAGTCCCTTGGGAGGCAGTGCTGAAGAGCAAAGGAGTCCAGGAAGGTTGGACTGTCTTCAAGAAGAAAATCTTAAAGGCACAGAAGCAGGCCGTCCCCATGTGCCAAAAGACAAGTAGGCACGGGAGAAGACCAGCCTGGCTGAACAGAGAGCCGTAGTTAGAGCTCAGGAAGAAAAAGAGGGTTTATGACCTTTGGAAGAAGGGGCAGGCCACTCAGGAGGACTATAAAGATGTTGTGAGGCTGTGCAGGGAGAAACTTAGAAGAGCCAAAGCCCAGCTGGAGCTCAATCTGGCTACTGCCGTTAAGGACAATAAAAAATGCTTTTATAAATACATAAACAAGAAAAGGAGGACTAAGGAGAATCGCCATCCTTTACTGGATGTGGGGGAAACATATTGACAAGAGATGAGGAAAAGGCTGAGGTACTTAATGCCTTCTTTGCCTCAGTCTTTAGCAGTGAGACCAGTTGCTCTCTGCATACCTAGCCCCCTGAGCTTGTAGATAGG
>VXAL01013336.1:5514-29285 GCA_013399475.1 Chauna torquata | reverse complement strand
TTAAATACTGTGAGTAACCAATCACATCCCTGTACTTTACAAACCATATTTTTGCAAATGATTTTCCAGAACAGATATGCTTGCTACCTGTTACTAAAGCAAGGCATGCCATACCCAACACCAGAGGGATTAGCAACACTGTGTTCACACATGTTGGGTAAACCCACAGACTAACTGCGGTTATTCTGGTGCTTTCCCTTCCTGAGGGCAGAGTGGCTCACCTAGAGGAGGTAATACGGCAGCAGTTGCCAGAGATCAGGGGTATCCAGTGGGTCATTCTGAGACAAAGTACATGGGTATATGCACACCATGCCAGGACAGCTGCATAAAGAGTCTATCACAGAAACCCTCCAGAGAATGACAGTCACACCCTTCCATACACTTGTACTAAGAACAATTAGAGTCTAAAAAAAGAGCTAATACAAAATCTTAGCTGACACTATTTGAAGCAGCTCTCATTCTAAAATTTTCTGAAGTAGTTTGCATTCTGTTTTAATCTGGGTTCATTACCAAAAAGCCATTACCAAAAGCCATTAAGATAAAGCTTTAAATATTTTATATAAATGTTCCTCTGAGATACAATAACAACACTAAGTGTGAAAAGTTGAGCAATCATACCACACCCATTATTGTACTCCTCTTGGTTAATACAGAGAAGTTATTAAATTATGAGACTAAACTTTCCTTTATGCCCGAAGCCACATTTCCATCAGTGATTTTTCAAGTTTTAGGTGTTGGACTACTCTGAAACCAGAAAGATGTTCTAGCTGCAAAAGATAAACAGAAGAACATTGCATATAAATCCAGCAGTCCTTCCTTTAGTTTTATCACGTTAACGACACAAAACATCCACACGCTTTGCCAGTATGCTTACTACTCATGAAAAATAAAGCAGGCAACAAAGGGGGAAAAATAACCAATAAGCACCCTACACCCCCAAACAGCTGCTGCAGATAAATCAGTTTTTAATAGTATGAACTGAAACAAGAACAGTACATTTGAATACAAGATCAATTTTAATTAACCACCCCACCCCCTGCCCCAGTAAAGCACTACAGGAGACATTATAGCCAGAAATCCATTTCAGAAAGCTACACAAACCAATATGCTGTGTCAATTCTTGCCCTTCCACCCTCCCCAAAACACGATCTATCGCTTACGCTTTGGATTTGAGAAACTACTATTTATCATGCAAATACAAATTGAGGAGTCTGGCTAGGCAGATGAGGCAGATTGTTTCCCTCCACCCCTGAGCTTCACAGTTTTTACATAATAAACTGCTACTAAGAAACACATTAACAGGAAGAAAGGCAGCATTTCTTCTTTCAACAATGAGCTTTTCTCTATAATTTTCTCCCTGTAAACTCTGAGAATCAGTTCAGTCTTGACATAGAGAATAGAGGAAAAAAGTTTATGTAAACACAAAGTTAGCATCTGAAGAGTCCAAGCAAACCTAAATATTTAGAAAAGGTTATAATTCTGTAGAAATATATATGTACTTATCTTATATGGACTTACCTTACTCTGGGACAAGTATGAAAACTGTCACAAAGAATGAAATTACAGCTTGGTATTTCTACTCTTTTTAGGTTCCTGAACAGGTCAGACATACCAAAGTCAGTGAAAAAGCAACCAACTACAGCCTAAAGTGGGAGATGCTCATGGATATTTATGCTGACTCCTAACAACTTCAGTTAAAGGGAGACAAAACCCCAGCATCTTCAAGAATCTGAGGTTGTACCTACCAATGTAGGCAAAACTGGCTAATCCCAGATTATTAGGGAAATTCAAAAACTAATCTATTCCCATCCCCACCTTGAATTTGGGAGTTTTTAATTCACCTGACAACTTCAGGCACATTAACTGTTTGTGCTTTGCCTTTCATAAGTCAAGTGGTGCTATAAACTGTGTGTTGAGTTTGAATACTCATTTAACCTTGATAGCCAATTTCTGTTAACTAACCCTGTAGCAATACAAAACCACTTACTGCTGCAATAATTGCACTCTACCAGTGACCTCAACTTCTTGAATGCCTCTTGGTAAAAAAAAAAAAAAAACAACCGAAATTCATTATGTATTAGTCAACATCTTACACTTCACTGCATCTGTTCAAACCATTGAACGTTTCTGTGTCTTTTGTCTAACATCTGTGACTTCAGTCAGATTATCTGTTCATAATAATCATTACAAACAAACCTGTTCTTTATTGATATCGCATAGCCTACAGTTGTGTCAGTTATTTCACAAATGATCAGAAATCACCTACTGGAACAATGTATTCAGCATCTAGGCAAATTTGCCTATTCCCCAGCTGAAAATGTACTCTCAAATACAATTCTTCACTTACACTTAGAACTAAACATTACTCCTTTAAAAATGTAAAGTTTATGAAACAGCACTTCAATGTGAGCTGAAGAATTCAAATTAGGCTTTCTTCCTTTATAACTCACAGGTGGTGGAAGCTCAGCCCTCCACGGATCTGCTAAATCCCAGCCCTCAACCTCTTAGGATCTACTTACTGCTTCACTCTAACAGGTCTTAACCATTGTTTTGCAACTTTAAAGATTTGCCAATCTTTACCACATCCTACACATGTGGAATAATAGGTTTGAGAAGGTATGCAAAGGCACAACACGTAAATTTTCCAGCAGAAGAGGTAAGTATGCCATTAATTTCTTCTTAAGGCTGCATGTTTGTATACAGGTTAAGAAAGTTCCTGTTGCGACCACTGGAAGGCAACTATACTCTGCTGCATTTTTACGATAATGTAAATATCTTCTCTCTTACATGATGCTGCTGAACTAACTTTCTGCAATAAACATGAGAGACAAATTTCCTTCTGTGTTTTCACGAATTTTAAGTTCTGGTTGGGCAAATACTACTTTCCTCCTGTTCATGGATCGTCAGGAGTAGTAGGAAGTTCTCCATAAAGGAGCAGCTATTCCTCAAGCTTTATTCAAAATTATCATATGAACTCCATCTTACTCTCCAGGTAAATTAGAAAAACAAGTTCTAATTTTGTTGTTTGATATGAAGAGAAAATCTTGTTTAATGTGTATAGTTATTCCTTTTACGGGAGGAAAAGGAGGTTTACCAAACATAAAATGGTAACTTACTTCAACTTTATTATTATTATTATGGAAAAAGCTACAGCAAAAATATTCGCATTCAGTCATGCTTGTTAAACTGTTTGAATTGCATTTGCCTGGAACAGTATGTCAACCTGGCATCAAATTGCAATGCTTTTCCTTTGATGACAGAAAGCTAGTTTCACTGATTCACTGGAGTAATCTGAAGTACAAGGCAGTCATGCTTTACTGCCCTCCTGAGAAACCACGCACTAGAAAGGTGTCATGTGTCAAACCCACCTACTCTTCTGTCATGATGTGAACGACGTTCGCCCTCCATAATGTCCAGAGACCGGCAAGTATCAACCACTTAAGCATGCCAGACTCACAATGTCTGCAAGGACTTCACTACAGCCATCATCAATGGCTCTTCATTTAATGCAATGTCTGGCTCTAGACTTGAGCCTAGAATTTAGTCTTTTAAAAACTGAACTAAACATTTTTCCAATAACATGATACAACACATGTTAATTGAAAATGACAGGTAATGATGTGAAAAAACATGCCTTTGAACTACAAGTACATGGCAGTTTCTACATCAGGGTACCATTCACACTAACCGTCTTCTGACCTTACCTGCTTTGGTATCTGCACTGTTATCCTTTATTTAAAACTGGACAAACTGTAAGCAAGATGTTAAGCTTATTTTTCACGGAAGTGGAAAGAGCAGCTTGCCTTAGAACAGTTGCACTTCTCTGCTGGCTGACACCTGGAGCAGTGAACAACCCCCCATAGTATCAAAGAAATTCCTCAGTACAGGGTCTATTCTGTTCCCACCCTGTGATGCCATACACTCAGAATATCCAAATATGTACTTGGACTCAAATCAGAATTCATCAGATTTCTCACCCATTTATGCTGATATATACTACAGCAACACTTTACACAGACTCACTAGTTCTGTGGAAGCTATTCAACCTCAGCAATTCTATGGCAATTTATTTGCATTGTCTTCATAAAAAAGCGTGAATTCAACTGTCATAAGTAATCACTATCGAAAAAATATACAGGAACTTCTATTTTTTCTGTATTATTAAGTCATGAATTAATCAGGCTGCAAACACTTCTCCTAAATAAGCGTACTTTACAGTACGTTCATATTTCCCTTCAAGGTACACATCCAAGAAAGGCACATCAGTCCATGATATAACACCAGCCCTGCTGCCAATCCCAATTCAAGTTTTCCTCTTTAGAAAATCCTATTTAACCTTCACTTACTCCATAAATAATAAATCTAATCTTACAGTTAAAGAGGAATTTACAGTATAATGCAATTTAGAAAAAATCCAGAGTCCTAGCAATTACAATGACTACCATTTTCCCGTTTCTTCTTAAAAAAGTTTAAGTCAAAATATTTTAAATTTTCTTGTTAATATACTAAGTGCATTGTAGATTTTAGCCCCATACAAAATAAAACTACCGCCAGATCCAAGTCTTTATTAAAAGCATCTTAAATGATGCAAAATGCAAGCACACCAAGTGAGCCTAGAAGGCTGTCTAGAACATTGCCTATTGCAGCACTTATCCTAAACACACTGGTGACTGTGCATTTTCAGAAGTATGCTCACCGTCACAGCTCCATGTACAGCCTTTGAAACAGTTACCTAAACGCAAAAACATTCAACACTGATCACCAACAAACAATTAGCATATATAAATTTTAGAGATTGTAAAAATTCATAAGGCACATGAACTACAGAAAGATTTAAAATCCAAATTATTTTTAAAAAAAGTAATCGAAGATATAAGAAGGCTTAACTGAATCTGTAGTTTCATACTAGTAATTCACCTAAGTCTGCTGCTGAGTAGGTCTGGAAGAATCATCACAGGTTTGAAGCTGTATGAAGTTAGTAGGTATGTGAGAATAGAAGCAGTTTATATGGCCAGCCTATTCCTTCACAACAAGCACTAAAGAGCATAGGTAAAACAAGGAACAGCACACATTTCTAAAACTGAATTTAGCATTGAAGTGCAAGCTATTACTTTACTAGAACAAACAGGTATGTACGTGTAGCCACTTTTAAGTTCTAAGATGAGGTAACTGCTCTAAGTCCATTGTCTGGACACGTATACTGTTAGGCTTTGTAGGTAACAGTACTCTTGAAGACTAGACACAGCTCCAATGAAAAAAACAAAAAGGGCAGAACTTGCAAATTTATGCTAACCCAAAGCACTATTCCTGCATCCTGAGTCTAGACAGCTCAGGCTACGCAATCTTTTGATGTGCTGTACAATTTAAATGCTGCTCAAGTCAATTTAAATCAATCTGGTTGAAACAGATCTCTAAATATATTTCACATTAGAAGCTACAAAGGCCTTTCAGCAGATTCAGTTTGCAAGTTTCATAAACAGCTTCAGAATTAAGGAGTTCCGCCATTCAATTTCCATATATGCATTGCAAACTTACTTCATGCAAGTGTACTAAGGTACAATTACTACAAATGCATTTTCCTTTTTTTTTTTTTGTATGTTGAGTTAAAGGGTGAATTTTTTTTTTTAAGGACTGACCCCATGCATGAATAATGAGCATATATGAGAAAAGGAATCAAAGAACAACAGCACCTCGGATTTCAGAGCTGAAATTATGCTTGAACGTTCCCCAGTCCCGGAGCTCATTGTTATTTGCCACAGTGTGTTTTCAGAGACCTGTTGTCCATCAGCAGATTGTCAGTTAATACCGACACAGCAGATACGAATTTAGATGCAGATATGCACTCAGTGACTAAGTTCTAGACACTGAAGTTAGTACCCCCCACAGACTGAAAGCGATGACTCTTCGGTAACCGACTTCATGACTTATAGTCTGTTCCTATGGAAAGTAAGAGACTCAATTAAAACTTGAGCCTTATCTAGCAGGTTACTACATCTCAGTGAAGAGACTGCAGCTGACTAATAAATTCAGTTCTCAAAGTTCCAGGCCCATGAAATCTGAAAATCCTAAGATTCAAAGGTGACCTCCTAACTGCCCCATTTTTCAGTGCTGTCATCGTTAATTTTTTTTTCCTGTTTCACCCTCCTTCATCTGGACTATTTTAAGGCTTCAGTTACCAACTGGACACAGTAGTAGTGCAGTTGTAAAGGCGTGATGAGAAACAGGGTTTTATTCAAACTCTAAATAGCTTCAAAGCTTTTCTCCATCTTTCTTCCCTCAGTACTGGTAGCAAGTAGGTTTAATGTTTCTGCAGACATGGACAGCAGACACTCATTAGCTGCTGCCATCATTTGCAATGCAATTGCAGGCTGTTGCTGTTGTTAGCAGTGCTATTACTAGTTAATGAACATAAACTGCATGGGCCGCAGAAATCCTTGCAGGAAGTGTAACAGGTGGCTAAGTCCAATTGCTGACAGTTAAGCTGACTGAAACGAAGAAGTCTATTGCATTACCAATATTTTATTTACATATGTCACTCATTTTTCAAGAGATACTACAAGGTTATAACACAGTTATGAGGTTGTCTGCAATACAAGCACTTCCATCTTGAACCACGAACTATTCATATACAACTTTGGCTAAATACCTGCAGATAAAGTCATTAGCAAATTGTGTAGCAATAGTTTCAGGAGTTGAGATTTAACGTCCAGGGCTGGTGCATGAGCTGAATAAGCAATAAAAATAAAAGTGATCCTTCGAGGACTGGTAAAAGAAAAAATACCACAAGGTTTCTGTTGTTACGATTTTTTTGCAGTATGTTACCAAAACAGGACACTTTCTATTCTAATGGTCTAATTTTCAAATTGTCTGTATTCAGCACAAAGTTCGCCTGCTCATTCTGTTTCCAACAGAACTACTGTACATCTTCTTACACTGCAGCAGAGAAAGCACACAACTTACCTCTTTGGCATGACTAAAGGGAAGTTCTCCAACTTTCCAAACATTCTTCAAAAGCTGGGCTGCTCTATATTTCTACCCAAAAGGTTAGTATAATAATGGTTTAGAGACTCCAGGCAGTGTTGGAAGTTCACCTTCAATATACATAAAACTCGGGTTTTGATTTTTATATTGTCCTCACTGTTTTACTAGACTGAAGAGATTCTTTTTAAATAACAGTGTTTCGTAAACTTTCCTTATTTTCAGACTAAGCTATTAAACACTTAACTTAGGCAACACATTAACTACCCTGACAATAAGAAATGTACTGGAGTCACATACTAAATACCCAAGTTTGTGTCAGCATATAATTTCTCTTTTCAAACATTCTAAGTTTGTTCTGAACTCAAACCGGAAAGGGTGGAATCTAAGTTTGTTTTGTTTTGGTGAGTTTGGATCAATTGTTTTGTTGGTATGCCAACAAACCTTTAATGTATGGTCTTGTCCAGGTCTGTGTGCGTTACAGAGTTTTCAACCAAATGGAACAGTCCCTTAGATGCCCTCAGAATGGAAACTCCTTATCAAAGCAAATGCCACTACACTGAGATGTGGAGCTATTTATCTCCGAGTTCTGGGTCAACTCTATAAACACGTATACATATGCATTTATGTTATTACTACTTTAGACAAGCAAACACACATGACCTTCTGACAGAGCTTATAATGGCTTCAGCTTTGAGTTCTTCAGATTCCACCCCATTCCATAAGAACAGTACATCCAGTATTTTCAACACAGTCAAGGTTAGAAGTTCCCAACAGGAGGATACTTAGAGCTTCTGAGGTAAACCTCATCTTTAAAACCTTATCAGTAGCTAGTAAAAACAACACAATCCTGGAACACCTTCATTAAAGCCCAAAGAAAACATGGAAAACATCCAGTGATCCATTTGTGGGACAGAATGGAGAGGTGGAGTCTTCACAGTACTCATCAGAAGGCATACCTACTGCTTCTCCTATTTCCAAATAGAAATAACAAAGCTTTAAGTTGGTATTGGCAATGACCATAATTTAAGCCCAAAACCCCAGGGTAATTGAACCTCTTAGGCCTTGCAATAATTCCACACTTGTTCTATATGAAACTCAGAAGAGTCAGCTCTACTTCCAATATTTTACTTTACTCAGCAACTCCTAATGCAGCCTAGGACATCATTATTCTTCTCTGCTGCAAGGGCACCTTGCTGGCTTGTGTTCAGCTTGGTGCCCACCAGGACCCCCAGGCTGTTTTGTGCAAAGCTGCTTTCCAGCTGGCCGGCCCCCAGCATACACTGGTGCATGGGGTTATTCCTGCCCCAGTGCAGGACTTTGCACTTCCTGTTGCTGAACTTCACTTGGACACACTTCAACCAAAGTTTTTAAGGTACTTCAACACTTTCAATTCTCCCTTTAGACTGCTTCTTCTGAGGCAGTATTTTGTTTGCATTTTCACATTACAGCAGTAGCTACAGACCTATATTAGAATTCAGAAACTTTATGCCACATGCTATTCATAATATAAACAGTTCTGTCTCAAACTTCACAGGTGTTGTAGCTCTCAGGAAGAACACTGGCAGCAGAGGAGCAGCTAGAGGTAACTACAACACACCATGAAATACACCAGCAACTTCACAATTACACTAAAATTCCGGGCATCTTGTCACTATAGAAAGTAGAACTTTGCACAGTCAACTTGTAACATGATTCACTAGTGACTACAATCATGGTGAAGTTCTTAGCCAGTTAAAATAGCAACTATTTCGAGTTTACCAGTACATTTCAAAATAATTTTCTCAGGCAGTCTCCTTCACCCTTAATGAAAAGCATGCAACTCCACCTGATGATCCTTATTGTTACTTCTCATCCTCATGCTTTTGAAAAGCTAAAATGGACTGTATTTTTGAATAATTGGACATGTCCATAAGGGGCTCACAAAATCTCTCCTTTTTGACAGCGGTATCTTACCTGGCTACCTCAAAATTTGGCTCTTCAACTTAAATGTTAGAATACTGAATAAGCTAGAATACATACTGAATTAGCATGGCTCATGAACAAACCACCTATCCAGGATTACATTAGCGTAATCACTGATCCTTAAATCCCTACATTTATGTCACTTCTTACCTTGAAAACTCATAACAAAGTAGGAAGCTAAAAGTCTCACTCTATTTTGCATTATATGCACTGTAATAATAATCAAATCTCTATATGATTTAAATATTTCTGGAACAAAAAGTCAGTCATAACTTTAGTTCCTTCTTAGTAGGATATTGTAAGTATATAAATATTTTGTGTCTAGAAAACGCAACAGATAAAATTCCATGAATATAATTCTAGTTATCATTCAGCTGTTAAAAATGCGTATATTTCTGGAAAGCAGTCAGTACACAGACCTAGGCTGCCAAATTCAGAGTGCTGAAAGAGGGAAGAATGTGGAGTCAAATACAGTAGAGGATTTTTTAGTACTGGAGAAAATTTATATTAAGATATAACAGCCTGCTTAGAATGTCCACAGAGGTGCCCAAATTCAATTAGTTACTCTAAAATCGAAACATTCCTCTATACCATTCTTGCACTCCAGAAAGCTATTCTAAAAACACAACTTCTTTTGAGAAAATAAAAATTGACACATCATGCTTGATCTTCAGACTAAACACCTTGAGATAAAATTTTCTCCTCAAAAAATAGATATTTATTCCAGTGACAAGCCATTAATCAAGACATCTCAAAAGTAAGAGTAATCTTACAATTTGCCTTCAAACTACACAAATAACAACTGTCTACTTACAGATAACACGTGCAGAAAGCTGTCCGGACCAAAAAAGGTACCAAAATGCTGTTCTGGAAAGAAAGCAAGCTACAAGTTTGTACGTTAAGTCATAGAGCTATGATGATAAAACATATAGTATGACATCTTAACACAAGTTGCTTGCAATTGTTGTGGCTACTTAAGTCTTAGAATTTAAGTTATTTAACTCGTAACAAAAAGTTTAGTTTTCAAAATTCAGTGGTAAATACAGTTTTCCTCCTTACAATTTCTCCCCACAAAAACAGCCTTTGTAGATCAAATTATCTACTTCTGAAGATCAAACTACCCTGGGTTGTTAGGAGGCACACTGTTGTATCATTTGTTTATCTGTATTTTCACATCACTTTAGAATTGGAGGAGCTAAAATGTCAGGAAGTCTCCACACTGATTACTGCTACGGAAGCTATGCAGGCATTCCCTGTCACAGCATTACACATTTTTTCCCCGTTATACATTTTGTATAACCACATAAACAAAGCTCAAACTTTCAGCCAGGAAATTATTTCCGCAAATATATTCCTGTAAGATGAAAAGATAAAGGAACATTCTGCACTTGAAAATTAATTTGTTTTAGGCTGCTACTTCCTCAGCAATCTGTAATAATAAAAAAAAAACCCAAAACTGTCTTCTACAAACAGCAACTGCTAACGCAACTAGTGCGTGCTTTTAGCAGCCATCAGCAGCTCAGCAGTTCAAAATGAGATCATAAGCAGCCACCTGAGGCCTATGGCCAGTTTCTGTCAATGCAAGTGATCACTCCAGTCAAGATCTTAAGATGGTAGAAATCAAGATCAAAACTAACTGACATTACAAACTGCCCAGAGTGAACATGGTTGACTAGAACCAATGCAAAGCACTTCCTGACCCACAAACGCTATTCTCCTATATCAAAGCAAGCCCACTGGCACCAACAACTGTTCTAAATCTCTCCAGAGGAAGAGAAGTGCTCCTCAGAGCAGATTACAAGTAATAAAGTTTTGTGAGATTTTTTTTTTTTAAGACAGTACTTTTTCATTTTCTTGTTTGCTTGAAGGTCCTCTTCACAGCACAATGATTTGGTATCAAGCATCCTGCACAGTATTTCAATCCCAGCAATCCATGATTTTAAAATTACTTTCAACATGCCTCCCTCTCTAAATAACATCCATTTATAGAAGTAAAAAAGTTGCATCAAACAGGTTAAGAAGCTTAGTGACTATTTCATGTATTATGCATTTATTTTCTTGCAGGAGGTAAAAGTCTTTTGATATTACTTGAAAACAAGAGCAACTTAAAAGGCAACTTTATCACTACTGCTTATTAGAGCTCTTCCGTGACTGAAAATTTAGTAGCTCTGGAAAACATACGCATAACTGTTGTACACTATACCAGATAGGCATAAAACAGTTCTCTGTCTGCTGTCTTAGAGGACAGTTTCAGAAACATTTCAGAAAAAACATTACAGAAAAAAAAAACCAGTACATCTTCAGGACCTGACATCACCACATTTTTATGCCTATTACTTTAAATATGCAGCTGCCAAATCAATTCTTTCTGATTAGAATACAGTCTGAATTTCAGAGTCTTCCCACAAACATGTATCTTTCAGTCTCAAGCACTTCTTGTCATTTTAATTGCTTCACTTCAAGTACCCCAAAGAACAAAAATGATGCTTTCCAGTGCTCACAGGCAAGTTGAACAGCACTAACTCTGTCCCAGGGGAGAACACTGTCTGGAATCACCATTTAAATAGGGGAAGAAGGAGAGACAATGCTGAAAACACACACATAAGAAACGCATGCTGCTTATACTCTTCGCTGAAATCAAACATAAGACAAGTTCAACTCCCCCCCACACACACACACCTTCAAAAAAAGGAAGAGAGATGTCTTCTCTTGACATAACTAAGCTTTCCAAGCATGTGTTTCTAAGCTGAGGCAGCCTCTAAGCTATGTAGGAGAGCATTAAATAACCCTTTTCAGGATGCCTTATCTATTTCTAGCTGCATAGTCTCAGACTAAGTTTGTTTTTACACACATTTTATATTTATTCAATAATGTAAAGAGCAGGTAGGACTCCATCACACTCGTGCACTGAAATAGTCTTTGCCAAGTCCTTGAACTAAATCAACTCTCCAATTGTGTATACAGGTTGTCTAACGCCAAGTACTATCCCTCTCAATCACTCCCCATACTGGGGCTGCTTCAATTTCAAGTCTCCCTACCATCTCACTAAGGTTCACCTTCGAAGGTAGCTCCCATAGACAAGTTTCTTCCATATACCAGACCAAGATTCTTTTAACTTTCTGAGAAGAATCTTAAACAAGGCCTTTCTGCCTACCTCCCTGAGGAATTTTCCTACACAGAAAGCATTGTTTGCCTTTGCTCTCATATAAACTACTTAATTTAAGCTACTTTACTGCAAAAACATTCAGCAATCTGAGTTGCTTAGAGCTAGTGTCAGTTGTTTAACAAACCTGAAACACCTTTGCTGCAGATTCAGGCAACTCCCTTTACCTGTCACTGAGAGTTCACATAACTGTCATTGTACAGCTGCAGGGTAGCATGGCTGGAAACAAACAAAAACACACATTTCAGCAACAAGTCGAGGCGTTAGTATGGAAGAGCAGACTGACTCCTAAAACTTTCAATAACAAAGACCACAAAAAACATAATGTCTTCACTAGCTTTTCACTCATTGTCCTGGAGTTTCAGGGATAAAAAACAACAAAGCAAGCAACTTTCCTGTCCAGTCTTTTTGAAACATGTCACTGTGACACCATCACAGTGTGTACAAAGCTAAGCCTTAAGAGAGAAGGCAAAAACATTGCATCCTTAGCCTCCAGTATGCCATAGCATTTCAGTGTCTTCAGAAGATCATAGAGTTGATATCCAAAAGTTAATTCCAAAGGTTTTTTTCATACACTACCTGCCCAAGGGACTGATTCCTCCACATTCTGAAAGCACATCTGAAGTGTTTATCGTTTCCAGATTTTGAAAGGAGAAATTGCTGTTATAACTCAGCTGGATTGTCTTCAGAGCTCTGCCAAAGACTATCTGGTTTTCATCCCAGAGTCTCACTTCAGAATAAACACGTTTCCTGTGTATTAATTCTCCAAGTATACAAAGCTCATATTCAAGTCTTAGGCAGAATATCCATTTAACAAGGAAGATGAAAACAACAGCATTCACATTGCAGTTTGCTTGAAACACTTGCAAAATATTTAGGAACTTCAGTTGCTGCACGTAATACTCCCTAATGTTTTTGCCACTCTCTGCCAAGAATCTGAAGCACTACATTCAGAATTTGCACTAAACACAAAATTTGATAGTCGTGACCTGTGTCCAATTCTGTACTTCATGGTTTTATTGAATCAATCTAGCACATAGGTGAAAACTGACCTCACTGTCCCAGACACATGACTTATGTCAGACAACAAGAGCAACAGCTAACACACAGGTCCGCTCAACTTAATGGTAAATGAAGCTGATGTATAACCTCCAGATCTGAACGTCTGGCAGTGTAACAGTGCAGCTACTAGCTCGACCCTAGTGATCAGAGCACAGAGACTAGTCAAGGCTGCAAAAAATCAGGAACTCACCCAGAGAGCTTTTGCTCTCACAAGTCACAGACCGCAAAATTAAAATGCGGGAATCTACTGAGAATACAACTGGTTTTGTTGAATGCAACAACTAAAATACCTGTTTAGGAACATTAACTTTCTTCACAGACCACAGTAATGTAAGAACCAACATTAAGTAAATGATTACCACAAAGCTAGGCATAAGCCTAGCTGTTAAATGAACAGAGGAATTGATCATGTCCATGAAAACTGGTGACATTACGCAACTGTATTTTGTTAGATAGAATTTAGCAGGTCAATAGGCCAAATTACACTGTCACAATTCAAATTCCATCTTTATTGCTGTGTTTGTAACTCTGCGCATCAGTTCTTACATGGATTTTGTCATGAAAAATTTCAAGTGCTCCTGATCAGGCTTTTAAGGGATAGAATTCCCTTCTGTTGCAGTATGCTTTAGAAGCAAAGCTCTCAATTTGGCAGGAAACTCAGAGCAGCCAAAGTGAGGGAAATAGTGCATACAAAGTGAGAAGCCAGCAATAGCACAGAGCTATTACTGAGCCCAGTATTAGGTAATTATCCGCCAGCTAAACCACAATTATCGAGGCCACATTTAAATAGTATGCCAGCATTTTCAAGTGTCTAACTTGAAATTAGCCACTACAAGAAGACAGAAGTGTTTCTAAAAGTTAACTACCTTTTTATCAATTTACTAAAATGAAGACAACAGCAGAAAATCCTTTAACATCAAACATAGTTTGACGTCATTCACAATTATTTTCTGGGTTGATTTTCACTCCAGCTGCTCTCATGAATGATTAACACTCAAGTCTCCTGCCACTATATGTAACTGGCTAAGCAGGTAGCGCTTTGCTGTACAAACAGAAGGCCAACAAGCTTTTAAAAGCAACATGAACATCCAAGCAAACCCTGCTTCTCGACTGGCAAGGCTGAGGAGGGCCATGAAGGAACAATCATGCTTTTGGTTGACGTACTTCCCTCTGGCCATGTTGCAGGCATTTAGCAGGGGTAACTTTTGTCTTGGTGAGAAAGCAGCTGGGGACAGATCAGCCTGAGGGCATGGAGGATGGCAGATCAAGTCTTATATCTAAATGAACCACTCCACAATTAAACAGAAAACTAAATGCAATAGGGTGCTAGCGTAGCTTAAAGAGACACATAATAGACAGAGGAACAAGTTTTTTTTCAGTGGAAAATAATCACTTTGGGGATTTCCAATTCTTCTGAAACACTTCTAAATTGCTGGAGTTGTTTTTTTGTTTGTTTTTGTTTTGTTTTTGGTCTCAGGAAAAAAAAGCATGCAGTATTTTCTTAAATCTAAAGAAAACTCCAAATTGCCTAGAACTTCTCCAGTGTAACTGAAAAAAGGCTGACCTGTTTTGGCACTGTGGTCTACCCATCATATCTCTGCAGCCAGAGAGACAAACAAAAATCTGGGAAGATGAAGTGTATTTCCTCTGACTGCAAAATCAAGACACGGATACAGAAATGAAGGCTTAGGAAATCTGAGCAGCAGAAAAGACTCTTCTCAGCAAGCACATAATTGAGGAAGTGAGTAAACAGCCCTAAGATGGACAGTCTGTATCTCTGAGCTTTTGTGTCTTCTATCCAAAGGACACAGATGCCCAAACTGACAGACTAACTTCAAAAGTTAAAATACGATACTGAAATTCTAGTCATAGAGAAAGCAGTAAAGAAAAAAAATGAAGAAAAACAGCAAAGTGAAGGTTTCACATTTCTTTCTTCAGCGATTTTTCCTAGAATTACATTTGTGTCATACTTCAGTAGCTACAAAGTTAATTGAAGTACAGCTAGCCAACATCAATAATGACTTTTGCCTGAAGAATACTGTAGAAACACTTGCTTTACCAAAAAGACCCAAGGTTAACTGACACCAGAAAGCACAATGTAACTACACAGCATCCCTACACTGCCATGGACAAGATGGGAGCAGGGCTGTACAAATTGAATTGGTGGAATAAAGGTAGTTTTCAGATTGCTAGGTTCTGGATAAATATTTGTTTACCTATTTTGCTTATTTGGTAGTTAATGTTTATATTTCCAAGGAGAAAGAAAATACATGGTGGAAACTAACAAGAAATCAAACTGACTTTAAATATACATGTTTCTAACCGTGGACCAATAGCAATTATCTTTACATTAGACTTCTGTTCAAACTAAGCAGAAATTGCTTAGAACTCATTTTCCAGTATATCAAGAACAGAAAATAAAGTCACTTAAATGCACAAACAACCTTTTTAAAGCTAAATTACAGCTTCAAATTTTTTTCTTACATGTAATACTAATGACAGTTATTAAAATCTTGTCACAATAACAAAACCACCACACTAAGATTTAAGATTGCAAATTGTTTGCTACAGTTAGCTGAACTCTGAGTAGGCCAGAATCACAGCATCACAGACTGGCTGAGGTTGGCAGGGACATCTGGAGGCCATCTGCTCCAACTCCTCTGCTCAAGCAGGGCACCCAGAGCAGCTTGCCCAGGAGGCTTTTGAAGACCTCCAAGGAAGGAGACTCCACAACCTCTCTAGGCAACCTATTCCTGATGTTTCAGATGAGCTACGAGGACAGAAAAAAAGACAGGCTAGAATCACCTCGCCAGAGCTACAAAAAAAAGTTATATACAAAGATCTTAAAATAGTTGAACAGCTAATTATCAGAGCCACGTATAAATGGGTAGCTTAGAAGATCTTTAACTACTCATCACCTCCTAGCAGGCTCTAGCTATATCAGAAAAAGTATACGATTATCTATTGCAGGAAAATAAGTTGCAGAGACTGCAGTGCCTTCAAAGGCTTTCTCAGCCTCACTCTGCACACATAATTAAGACCAAAAGTAAAGAATATTTAATAAGACACATCCCCCCAGCTGACAAATGAAGATACATTCCAACTCCACAAAAGCAAAATTTAACAACACTGATCAAAATACTCACTGTGAACAACAGTTTACATATTTCACAATTAAGCGACTAACATGATACACATACACCCTTATAAGCCCATTTAGAAAAAAATTTCATTTTGTGAAACTGCAGGCGTAATGTAGCTGTAGCAAACAGTAGTTAAACTATTATTTAAGAAAAAAATGTTGCCCTCTCAACTGGGCCAAATACAGCTTATCCATAAAAGAAGTGTTTGTGTTGACTTGATGCACATACTTACCACTGACGCCTGATCCCCTATAATCTTTAAACCACATCCTTCAGCTACCATAAAGACATTTTGCTTATTGCTTATCCAAATCTAACAGCTTCCTCTTCAACTTATTTATTATTTTCCCATACATTGGCCTTTGCAGTACTTTTTTTTAAAGTTCAAGTTAAGAAAAGCACACCAAAGCATCACAAAAAAAGTCTAGTTTACCTGAACCTGTTACATTAGTACTTAGAAATGTGTTATTCTAAAACAAAACTATTTCTTAAGGAAAAAAAAAAAACCCAAGACCAAGATAATTCTCAGTAGTTCAAAGTGCTGGGACTCACTATTCAGCTGTTAAGCCACTTCATTCAAGCACACACTTCAAATTTTCCAACTTATTTTTTTTCTGTTGTAAACCAACATTATGTAGCACACTGAAGTCCACTTCTGAACAACTCTTTACGGACTGTAAGTGTGCTGGATAAAAAGACATGTAGTTTGCACCTTAGAAAAAAATGGGTTTTGAAGCCTTTTCAAGTATCTGAATTTCTGCTTTATTTCACACTTCACACTCACTTGTAAGACTTTACAGTCCATTATATTGAGAAAGTGCTATAAGGTAAGCAACAAGTCAAACAAAAAAAAAAACAGTCTTTACCACAGACAACTGACACATGAAAAACACAATTTAAAATCACGTACAAACTCAAGTTTTTCAGAAAGTGCCTCTTAACAGCATTTTCGTTTTAGGACATGAAATAGATTAAAACAAGCAATTGCAAATTCATTCAGTACATCACAAACATCCCTGGAAAAAAGTCTTAATTCTCACAGTAAATACAGAATATGAAACTGTCCTTGTTTCAATTAATTCCTTAAAGCTTTAACGCATACTTGCGGACTAGTAAATTTAGACAGATATCTTATAAATTGGATTCAGCGATGGACTGAACGTGCTTGAGAGCAAAGGAGCAGTATATTTCTTTACAATACATATGGAAAGAAGAATAGTACAGACAGCTGCAAGAGATACCAAAATTCATCAAGTTTCTCCTCTAGATCAGAACTTTTCAATATAACAACACAGCAAAGAACAGAGCAGACTATCACCAGTTACTACTTTCCAGGCCTTCCAGAGAAAGCAGCAAAGTGAAGATGTGCTTTTCAAGGGCTTATTGAGAGGAACATACCTACTGCACGAAGCATGTAATTGTTCAACTCATCATCCTATTCTTCTGCTCCTGATATTTAATTCTAATTGGTGCCCTGTTCATACATTTGCTTATAGCTAAATGCTTTTAAAAGAAAGCTATCAGTTAAAATTCTCCATCAATGTCCAGAATCATAGAAGTAGGCCGCTTTGGGCTAGCAGCATCTCACAAACTCCGTCTACATTCATGGATGTGAGGACTCAGGTAAAGAGTCACTACCCTTTCATCCTCAATATTCCAGTTTATAATACAAAAACAGGCCTCAAACACTCCTAAGCAATTGGTGTCCAGTTCTTACTGACTTAACAACACTACATGCAATACATATCCTGTTTTAAGTATTTATGTAGATACCACACGGCACAATTATGTATTTTACAGCACACAGCAACTTAAAAAAAGCACTATGTCACAGCTATATAAGCATTGTAGCAGTTAAGTCCTCCTACAAAAGGTAATTAGGGAAAAAGATAAGAAAGAATAGCTTTAAGAAGCAACAGGTCAAAAGTACAGGACCTTGACTATCACAACTATTAAGCAATATATACTCCTGAATGTTTCAGGAGAGAAATGGTACACTTTGCTGTAAAAACCACAGCCTTTTCAGTGTGATAATGTATTTAAAAATCTTCCCAGAAAGTTTTGAATGAAAACTAGAAGACAACAAATGGACTATTTACTTCCAAATTAAGTACACTATTAGCTGCAACATATCTATTCATCACAATTCACAGAAAAACAAACAGTAAGAAAGCTTTTCATAAATGCACAGCATCCTCATCAGTTAGAAGAGTTCTAACACTAAAGCAAAGAGATTTCTGATACATTTGCCCACATAATATAGCTCCTTGCCTAATCATTCCCACTGATTTCAGGATGTTCTTTTGTACTGTGATAAAGTCTTCCAAAAATCTTTTTCAGCAAACTACTAAATAGTCTGACCTAAAAAAAAAAAAGAACTTGTTAAACATTAGAGATTTATAACAGAAGAAAAGCAGAAATATTTATATCTTAACTTCACAAGGCTCATTCAACTTTGGGAAAATGTCAAGTTTGATATTCTCTATATTATCAATACCCGTACAACTTCTATGCAGGGATGCCTATGTAGTAGACATTTTCATATGCTCCAGCAGCAGTTTAAAGTCCCGAGTTGCTTCTACATCACATCAGAAACCATCATCTTTCAGGTCACTGCAGAACTTTAAGCATGTAGTCAGAAATCATTTTGCTGTCTAACAGGCAATGTGGAAGGTAAAACTAATGTTACTCTAGACTGTACAAATCTCTTCCATTGTGGAAAGAGAAACCCCCCTTTTCTTTCCCCTTTAGAACCAGGGTATCAATGTTCCTACCTCTGCCTCTTCCCTGCTGCAGGGCTAATGGGGGAAACATGCAGAGTGGAGCTGTTACAGTGTGAAATGTAACTCAGGTGATGAGGTAACAGGTTGGTTCAACTCTTTTGGCCCAGCAGACGACTGCACACTTCTGTGGAACCTGTGCTGAACTCAGCAGAGAGTTCAGCAGCATAGGACAGGACAACAAAGCAAATGGAGAAGAGAACCAAAAAAAACAAAATCCAACTATTAAGCAGTAACTTGCATTGTATCAATGAAAACTCTCCTTTCAGTTGCTTTTAAAGCTACCAATAAATGTGGCTATTAAGCTGTACTGCAAGACTAAACCACGAAAAACTCCTTTTCTGAAAGCTCAGTTTCTGTTAATTTTGCAGATGGTTCGTTCTTGATAGTTTGTTCAAACAGAAAGTAATTACAAAAACTCATTTCAGCTTTGTTCCAAGGAAAATCACACTGGGCATAGCCATTGGATCCATACAAAAGGAATACAAAGGAGAGAAGCCAGAGCCATAAGTATAACGTGTAATCCTTACAACCCCAACATATTTGTGACACAGGTAGTACAGAGGTCATTCAAAGAATGAAAAAGTCATCTGGCAAGTAATACTGACACACGAAAAATAAAGAGATTAAAGGCAATATCGTGCACAAAGGAAGTGTGCATAATGCTGCTGTACAAACATTATCAAGTAGATTTTAAGACAAATAGGATGCCTGTTATAACAAAACAAGATAACAAAACTCAAACATTAATAGCTCTATCTGCAGGAAAAGGTGTCTGAAGAACTTTCTGCCTCAACAACTGTGTTTCAGCTGAACTGGTATCAGTTGTTCAAATACGTCAACTACTGCTAGAATCCTTTACATATATCAGGCTTCAGAGAGCAAAGCGACACCTAAGCACGGCCATGTGTCCAGCCTGGTACAGTTCTGAGACAATAAGAGATCTGAAGTATTTCTGAGATTGAGGGAAATGAGGCCTGCAATACATTGAGCTCCAAAGAAAAACAGCATAAAAAGCCAGGACAATATTAGGCTTTTTACCTGTAAAGAAGCCAAACGCACCTTCACAGTAATGCAGTAGCTTTCTTGAAGGTCATGAGGTAGTTTATCACTCTCCCAGAGACTTGTTACTCTCCCTCCTTGAAGCAGAGCTTCGATGACGTTTTCCTCTTTAAGTTGCAGGAGTTTTTCCCTTGACTTTCATTTACAGCAGCAACTGCTCCACAATAGCTTTCCAATTCCACCCACGAGGCTCTCCTTTTAAACACTGAAGTTTCAGGACATTTTCCAAGGCCTCTCCCTTGTTCTCCACAGGGATTTACAAGCACTCCCAGCTTTGCCACTGGTCCAGTGAATTAGCAGTTGCTGCTGTTGTGCAGACCGTTTCTACTAATTCCTGCATGCAGTCACATAGTATTACCTCTCCGGGGACTACTATTAGTAAACTGTCAGCCTTGAAAAGTTCCAACAATTACAGAGATGCCCTGGCCCTAGACTACCCTTCGAAGAAGACAGTATATTTGCAATACTACCTATTGCAGAATAAGGCTGAGCACTGACAGTAATTAAGCAACAACAGCAGAAGTTCAGCAAAGCTGCATTCTACCTTCATGTCTTCCTTTTCAGTTATAAAAGCCCTGCTTTATTTCAAATTGTCCAGAACAAACTTGCAAGGTAATTACTGAGCTCCCCCCCAACACACACTGAAGGTGACAGGCACAGTAATAAGAGTTTCAGAATGAGGAGAGAAGACACTGTCAACAACTGAAGCACATTTCAGCCACATGGTCAAATTACAGCTGTAAACCGTACTCCTCTAGGCTTCAGTGAGGTGTTAAAAGTTTACACAATACTTGAATTCAGCCCAGAGAATGAAATCCATGTTTCTGTGGCTATTAACTCTAAAAAGAAAGTTTTCAAAGGGCCCTTGCTCAAAATTAAATATTGTAGCAACAAGGAATCTCCAGAAACATAACAATTTGCAGAACAGTTCAGTGGACTACATCATCCAGTCTCCCACGGAATTCCTCCTCCCACACAAGCTGCAAGTTTCAAAGGCATTCAAAATGGATGTTATCCTAGAATTTTTGCAACTGAAACTAAAATTTGTAGACAATACTTCAGCCAGAATATTACTGAACAAGTAATCAAATTTACAAACAAAACTAAGTTTTAAAAACAAAAGTAGCAATTGCAAGATAAGTACTTACTGTGCTATTTGGTACTTGCTAAAAATAACCAGAAACAATTTCTTTCACTAAACAACCAGGCATCGTGGTATTTCTTTCATTTACTTCTTAAGAATACACGATGTTAGATTAGAATAAAGGCTGGCCAACAGAATGACCTAAAAAGTCTTCCACTGTAGAACTGAGGGTTTTTTTGGTGGTTTTGGTGTGGTTTTGTTTTTACTTGGGGGTGGGAGTGGTGTTTTTGCTTAAACAAAACTAGCGAAAGTGATTTCTTTTATACAGAAAAATTCTAAAAAAAACAGGGGGGTTAGCTCAACACGCTTAAGTCTGGACGCATCAGGCAAGATGTGTTAGTTCACGTGCATGCTCAGAGGGTTAACTGAAATAATCCGATTTCACTTGGCCCACAGCACACAAGAAAGGGCCATCAGAACTCCACCCCCTGAACATACAGCAGCTCTAGATGCATTTTCTACTTTAGTGTAAATGTTTCTGGTCAAACAACTTTTTCATGCAGAAAGCCCCAAACCGACCTGCTCTATCAGAGATTAATGCCTTTTGTACCTTTTAACATGCTATGCATGCTTGGTTAGCGTATTTTCAGATTCAGGTAATTTGACAGCTGTCTTGTCTGAAGCCACAGTAATCAAAGACCCAATCCAGCATGGTTTGATTTGCCCAGTTTCAGACTAAGTATCATGTGTTTGAGGTCAGGAAAAGCCAGTCACTCCTAAGGAGCCCTCAGCACAATTTAGTGAGGCTGATATTCGTGCTCATCTCTTACCACTACATTAAGCCAGTATTTAAGCTAGCTCTTTAAGAAGTGCTGGAAAAACAATTTCCACATAAACCCTCCCTGTCATCTTAAGAAGCAAAACAACTCCTCCACAATCTAGAAAGCTTTTGTACTTAATCATAAAATCAGGCATCAAAAAGCACCATTGCTTTACACCTCTTAAGATTCAAGTCTATGCACAGCAGAAACTGCTGTGTTACACAAGAGGTCACCTCAGGCCACAACAACAGTCTTGTGACCTTTCTACAAATACACAGAAACAGAAGAGGATGTTTCTAGCCTACCTGATAAATAACCTTGACTGCAAATAACAGTATTCGAAATGCTCTCATTATTGAGTGGAAAACCAAAAACAACTTAAACAAATGTCTTAAAAATCAGGCATCATATTCCCTTCGTATTTGCTGCCTCACAGAGATGAGGTCATTTCTCATGCTTGCCCGTTACTTATTATAGATATCTGTAACATCTACATTGCTACAAAGATGTAGCATCTTTTCTTCAACTGCCTAAAAAAAGGCCCTACACTCAAGTCCACTTGGGGGATGTTGGTTTGCAACATACACATATTAGAATAGACAGTTCAGCTGGAAGGGACCTTCCAAGATCAAGTCCAACTGCCTGACCTCTTCAGTGCTAACAAGAAGTTAAAGCATATTAATGACGGCATTGTCCAAATGCCTCCTGAACACTGACAGGCACGGTGCATCAATCACCTCGCTAGGAAGACTGTTCCACTGTTTGACCACCTCATGGTAAAGAAATTTTTCCTAATATCTAGCACACCTGCAATGTAGAAAAACCTAATAAAATATACGGTCTGCTATGTAACTACCTAAAGACATTTATGCTAGTGATATGCTCTTACAGGCCTCACTTGTAAAGTCCAGTTTGCAAGACTTCCTTCCTTTCTGGCTGTGTATTTCTCCTCAGTAATAACATCTAACATGCTCAGAGTCATTCAGGAATATCCTGCATGAAAACTGATACGGTTTAAAATCCGAGCACAATCCAGCTGCCAAGTCAGGTAATTTTTCTACCTTTGGAATACAACACCAGCTCAACTACAGAAAGTTAACAGGGAAAGCTTCAATGAGAAGTAGAACCCAAACAGCACCATTTCTCTCTATAGCATTATAAAGGCCATGATACTCAATTGCAACCACTCAGGCTTTGTTAACAGATGGCTTTTTTCTCCCCATTCCATATTTCTTATAACTAGACAAAACTGAACTGCTTAATCAGCAGGTAATGCTTTATGCAATAATTATACAGAAATCCACACTGACCATGCATTTCCACATTAACATTCAATTAACACATTCCACTATGGAAGATTCAACACAACTTCAACCATTTCCATCATCAAATGGAATAGATCTTCCCATCTTGTGTTTCTAGCGGCATTATGACAAATGTATCAGCCACCTACAACCATTTATATTCCATCTGACACCTTATTACTTAAACATTTGCTTACCCACTGCAATCTAAACATTACCATTTAGCCTAAACTGATTTGCTTCACATTATTATACTGACACCTAACAGTGTCTCAGGCGAGCATATGAATAAATTGAAATTAAATAACATCACCCCATCAAAAATGACTGCTTTCTTGCTGTAGCTGTAAAAAGACCAAAGTCCTCCTTATTTGCAAAACTTAATTTCTGAATGCCGGACTTCTCAGCT
>VXAL01013331.1:0-16346 GCA_013399475.1 Chauna torquata | reverse complement strand
AATGCATGCATATGCTTTTTTTTTTTTTTTTCAAATAACCTCAAATCACACCGGGGTTATATCTGATATATACAGTGAAATCTGTGAAGCAGTTGATAAGTTTCTATTCATTAGTCATATTAGGTCCTACTTTATAACAGGAGCAAGTTTCAAGAAAATACGGGAATAGATTTTGCCAAAAGCCTTAATATGTAAAGTTTAAGCAACAAGGTCATTCTTTTAACAAACTGTATCCAGTTCTTAAATAAAGGAAGACTGAAATGTCATCCATCTGAACTAAACAGGCCAAGCAAAATACCCTGCAATTCCTATGTTCTCCTCAATGTCGAAATGGGTGGATAAATTTAAAGCCTGCTCTCTCAGGAGTTGCTTTATAGGCAATTTTCTCCCAGTATCAAGGTCTGCAATTTCCATTTGGCTGCCAGTTTGCGATTAAATTCATCACCTTTATTATAAAAATGTGCTGCACTCCACGGCCTGCTGCACAAGAATCGTAAGGAAGACATTTTTCACTGCTAACAGCAGCATCATTCCGAGGCAGCCATCACATCCATTCAGACATTAGCGTCTCCAATGTGATGCAAGGACCTATCACTCACATGAAAAAGCCCTGATCACGGGTATACCTCAGAGGAAGTTCTTCACAGGTGGTACCTTTAGTTCAACTTTTTCAATAAAAGCCACCATTACATCCTATATTAAGTGTTTCTAGAAGTCAACAGTTTCAGAACAAATATATTGACATTAAACTTGTCCACTTGCATCAATCAAAATACTTCTGAGAGTAAAATCAGTCCTCATATTGACTACACCTTCACAGACATCTTGCACTCCTCACTAAAAAAAAAGTTTCAAGACAATTTCACAAATTTTATTAAACACACTACTGAACTTTTTATGTACATTTTCTGTTCATATTAAGCTCTTTCCCTCTGACTCTTTCTTGTTTTCAAATTTCTGCCGATGTTTCCCCACTCAGTAACCTACTTTTTCTTCAAAGTTTTTAGGCAAGCCTGGAAAGTAGTCAGAAAAGAATATTGAGTATTTGCTCTCTCTTCATACCGAAGTGATGGGAGCTGACGCAATTCAAGCAAGCTGCACGATGGGTTTTTAATGTCCTTCTCCCCAAAGAATTAGAACAAATGCCCTATCTTCACTTTGCTTCTTTCTATACAATGCTACCTGAGGTAAGTAGCACACAATGTAAAAGTTGTACATAAAAACAAAAATATATTACTGGAAGCACAGAGACTGAGAACTCTGTTATTTTGAAACGGTAAAATGACAGCTATCAACATGAATATGAGCTAAAAGCCACATGCCAAATCTTTATGAAGCATGGCAGTTAAAATTCTTACTGTGCTTCGTGGGATGCAAGACTTTAAATTACAGTAAAGCAATGACGACAATTACAAAGTCACGAAAAAAATTAATCCCTTAGTATTCTCATTAAAAAAGCATAAGAATGTAATTATAGCATGTCAAATAATTAACTGTACTAGTCAAACTGAGAGGTAATCAGATTGTATTAGAGGTGACCAAACTTTATGCACTATGCACAGTACGACTTAATTTCACACTTTAGCTTATTTAAGTGTTACCCAGTTGTACAACTAATGCTGCATCTCAAAAGATGTGTTTCTCTCACATTTCTAAAAAATACTTCATCTTCAGACAAGCAACTCATATCTCATAAAAGCTAACGTATCTCAACAGTCAGCCTATCCTGTGATGTCATTTTAACTCACTTCACTTCATGTGGCCACGTAAGTGAAGGTAACAACACTGCAAACAGTAGTAATGATGTTCTGGTCAATTCTGACACCTTTTTGAGACATAAAAAACCGCCAGACCATAAATCTCTGATCTTTAACTGGTAGAAGTTCAAAAATTAAGTAAATCACAGGCACATATCAGAACTTATTAAAGCTTGCATCACTGACATGTTGTACACCATATCAGATGCCACTTCCATTTTATTTCATGTGATGCACCTAGACTTCAATGACTAATAATACTGGCATATTGCATGGCATTAGCAGCAGCGTAAAGTTGAGAAATAATATGAGAAGCCATTTCATAAACATGAATTCTAAAAATCAAAGATAACCAAAGACTCTTTAGCCCATATGACTACAAAATTCATTTAAATTTCAAGGAAAACTGCTAAACATTCATTAATATTAGAGAATAGTATTAGAAACTTTCTTTTGGCAGGAAAAAAAAATGGCATCTTGTCACGCTAATTAATTGGTTTCTACTGCAATGCAGCACAAAAAGCTGATTTCAACTTAACTTTATTGAATACAATAGCTCGGTATTTGCAAGCTGAAGTTCCAATTACTTCACAGCCCAGTGCATTTAACAACAGGCACATCAATTTCCGGGACTTTTGGATGAAACTCTCAACTAGATAAGATAACGCAGCATCAGTGTTTACCTCTTGCCATTACAGCAAAAGCTGAGATTGGAGCTTTTCTAACAGTAACTATGATGAGCGAACGATTACTGTTTTGCCAGAATCTACAGAATTAACCAAAATATGGTTTATTACAAAGGAAAGTGCTCTGCATGACACCAACAGATATCAGAAGACATGCAAGAGTCAGCCTGCAGCATAAAAAACATTCTGCATGCAAGCATGCATGATGATATCCAGCATATTCCATAAGTAAATTTCAATATGGTATTTTAGGAATTTAAAAAAAAATCTGCTATCCAAATATGTTTACATTACATTCATGATTAAAACCAACTTTTTAAATGAAAATACTAAAAAGTCTAAATTTATATTTCTGATACTTTAAGCTGCATGAAAATATTCTTCATTCAATAACAGAACATTTCAGCTAAAGTGAAGGCCACCAACAACACAGTAAGAACAGTGAATCAAACTGCATTAAAAACTGCAAGATATGTGGAGCCTGAAGTAGACTTCCCCCCAGCATTAGCTTTACAGCTATACTAATCTCTAGTACAGCTTTTAATTATAGCAGAAAAAAGCGATTTCTAATCAAACTAAATCTTGTCCATGCAGCTAACATTCGTAACAGAGTAACCTCTCCCTTAACGTCTAAGAGATACTGACTCTACCACAGTGCCACTACCACAAGAGAGAAGGGAGGAGGATGGAAGGGGAAAGGGGCAGAAGGGGAGGGAGGAGAGAGCGAGTGCGTGCGTGTGCATGCGCGCATCCTAGAAACACGCCGAGAATTATTAACACAAAACTAATATTTATTTTACGTGTCTGGTAGCGAAGATCTCTGCCACCTACAAAATTAACATGCTTAAGGTACTCTTAAGTTTTTACAGAGTAGCTACATAGTTTAAGAACAGCCTCTTTTAGGAACAAACTAACAAGTGGAAGCCACCATACAAGTTAAACATTCAATAATTAAACTGAATGCTAGCTGGAAATGACAAATAATTTTTCAAACACAATTTTATAAGCTTCAAATACAATATAGATTTGAATTACAGTAGTTCCAATTATTTCTCAGATCCACCAGAAACAACCCTATAAATTAAGACTTCATACTCAGGGTCAATTTAAAGAATGTATTGATTAAGTAGGCAGGATCCATACATGGACCACTATGTATTAAACTTAATATTATGGGTATTCGTAAATTACATTCTATTTTTTCCCAGTTCATTTATCATTAACGCCAAACAGCAGGTCCTGTCAGCTCACAGAACTCTCCAGTCAGGGGGAAGGAAGTTTTGAAGAAAAAAAAAAAAGAAAAAAGGTTTTCTGATATATTTACAGGTACAAGTACTTGAACACCTGGAATGTGCTTTAATATCCTTGTTTATGAACGATATCATCAGTTTAACTACTTTAATGGAATTAAAATTGAAAGCTAGAGATGCCCTTACATAGTCTACTACCGAAATTATTCTATAATAGCACACCACATAGAATTCAGTAGGCTACATCTCCTACATCTGCTCTTGGCAGTTAACGCCTGCAAAAACAAGCATTTTCAAGTTCTAGTGTTGCAAACTGGACTCTATTTCATTACACTTTTGATAAATATAATTAGATTCCCTACATCTCATCCAGGGAAAGTGTCATCAGGCTCACAAGTAAATATGTAATAGCAGTAAATCCTAAGAAAGAATCAATGCAGATAAGCCAAACAAGTTTCACTGTCCATAATGGTGATGGCCAATTGTTTTCATGACTTCCTTGGAGCTTCTTGTTTCTAAATTTTATTTCTACTCATGAACAAGGGCAACTGCTATAATGAAATTGCCTTTAAATCACTGGTCTTCAACCTTTTCCATTTACAGACTAACAAAAAGTTCTCAAAAGTTGTGAAGGCTCAGCGTAGCCAACTTAAACCTCCCAATAACAGGCTTCCTTTTTCTTTGTTATCTTCTGCAACTCTTTATATGCAGTGGGTCTGCAAACCATAGATTGAAAAACACCATCCTGGTATGGTAACTCATGTTGCTTTTCACATACCTCCGTTAACTTTGCAAAAGAAAAAGATGCTGCCTACTTCAGAAAGAATGTGGTCTCGGAGGCATTATATCAAACATTTTCATGCAATAGCAAAATATAAACCCTTAAGAGATGGGTCTAGAAAAAAAAATTTTGATGTTACCTTTTGTGCAAGTGACTGCAGAGTTTCACTGATCATATTGTAGTATCAAGTATATCCGCTGTGTAATTCTTCGGTTTTTCAGAAAAGGTTAGGAAAAGGAGTAAGCAGAGAATCTCAGTGTGAAAAACAGCAGGAGAAACAGTATAGATTAAGTCAGAAAAAGTCAGTACACGTGAAGGAAACCTTGATTAGATTGTAAAAACATTAACTTCAATAAAAAGTATCTCCATCTTTACTATCCTAGGAAAGGGTTCTGCCAAACAGATTACCCGCAACAAGCTGCTGCTTTATACTACTGCTGGAGAATCTCAGGAAAAGTAACTGGAAACTGACTGACTGGTCTAGCTCCATTCCTTATGGTAAACAAACTAGAAGTAAACTATGGAGAGCTCACTAAATTGACTTAATAAAGTTAATGAAGCCATTAGTGTTCAACCTGCAGTATTTTAAACCACTTAACGTCAAAATACTGCCGGGAAACAAGGCACTTCAATGGCTTATGCATAAGGAATACATCTTACGTGGTTTTTGTTTGTTTGGTTTTTGCTGTTGTTTTTTTAAGAAAAAAGGATAAAAGCTATAAGATAAAATTAAAAGATCGGTCCTCCTACCCCTATACAAGATCTTCAAATATCTGAACTATCAAAGAACCAGATAACAAGCTACTTCAGATCTCACACTACAACAGTTACTGACGCCTTTATACCTTAGCACTATTTTATTTCCTAAATCTTGACAGCAAACAGAATATAATCTCAATGTTCGAAGGCTAACTTAAATTGTTACCCTATTTTCGCAAATTAGAAACATTTTCTGAGCAGGAGGACATTTCAGTTCAAAACATCAGTACTTCAGAAGAAGGCATTTTGATCTTTCTGTTTCTTTCATATAATGAGTTAACAGTTTCGACATCAACATATAATACACTTTTTGTATCTACTTTCACAGTGAGATACTTAAAAAAATACTACGTCATTAACGCTGTTTCTTTCATGACACTAGGGTTGATGGGTGCATAGTATTTGGTGAAACATAATGCCACAAATATGAACGCAATCTGCTTAACAGCCTGGAAATTATCCACGTTTCATTATTAGCTATTTTCACTCCTTCACCTTTCAAGGGAAAAGAAAAAAACACTGTTTATAACAGTTTATACTGCCTTTAAACTATATACATTACATACTATGAGAAATTACTAATCCCTAACTAGACTAGGAAAAAAACTCTTTAAATATTAGGAACTAATTAGAATCTTGCCTTTGTATTTAAAATTTAACACTAAGAGCACACAAAAAAAGTTTGAAGAAATCCAGAATAATCAGAAAGATACTGTTTTAAGTTCTGTAACAGTTACTAGCAACCGCCTAAAATTTTCAGCAGCCAAACTGCTTTATCCAGAAGAGAAAAACGTACTACAAATCTAGTTTGAACTGTACAGCAATTTATACTATAACATTACCATGATACTATACCACTATGGCTACTGCACGTACTGACTGAAATACTTATCTTCACTGATTTCAGTACTGAATTCTGCAAGACTGAGAAGCCCTACGCATACAACAGAGAACCTACAGTAACTACGCAGAAGAACAATCCATACAGACAGCCCCCCTACAAAGTAAAGAACTTGAGCGTTATTACTTGAAACAGTTCTCTACATATGAAGTGTTCAACAACTTGATATAATGAGTCGTAAAAAACAATTCTAGCACAAACCACATTGAATGGGATTAGAAAGACTTGTGTACATGACAAAAACCACTTAGTTACGCTACTGCATTGACAGAAGCAAAAAAGCAAAGGCAATTTTATTTCTCACTTAACCTCCTCGGATTCACAACTATTTTCTTTATCCTGCAAATAAATAATGAAATTTAAAACTGAAAGTAACTGGAGCTATAAGAGCTGTAAGAGCTGTAAGAAACCTGAATGCAAAACTTCAAGCAAAATTAACTTCAGAATAAACTAAATTTGTCTCAAAATTAATTACTGATTTTTTTTATTGCCAAATAAGGTTGCTGAGATTGAAAAAAGGAAGGGAAATTCAAGAGACTGTCTTCAAAACAACTCACATTTATCAGACCTAAAGATTGATGTACATGTTTTCCAATAAAGTATAACCCAGTTGTCCATCTGCTATTTTAAGCTGTTGATTTTAGTAACTGTCTTGAACTGCAGAAGGGAGATGTTTCTTTTCTACTCAGCCAAGCAAAGGAGTGCAGTTCCTCCTCGCTTAATTATCCAGCACACACCTAAATACCAACTGCCATCCCTCAAAACTCCAGCATTAGCTGTAGTGGCTATCTACCACGGCATCCATTTCTCTCCAATTCATCACCGTCAGCTTTCTTGCTGACACTCTTCTGAGCTGCCTAGTTGATGAATTGCTCTGTTATTCATCCTATGTTAATCTGAGGCTGACGCAAGAGTAGCTTTTTGAAGGCACTTAACAGTATTAAAATTCGGCACTACCAAGTGCCCTCAGTGTGCATTAAACCTCCCATTTGGAACCAACACGTTTCCTCATGAATAGGTATGAATAAAATACAGTTACTAAATCAATAGGCACTAGGTTTATGTACCCCATTACCTATAGATGGAGCTTAGGCATGATTCCTTGGTTCCTTGGAATCTACACACAAATTATTAGAAATTGGAGGTACTTCAATCTGTATACATTTTAACCTCAATAAACCCTATATTAAGTTAATCCACGGAGGATTTTTTCCTTCAGCTCCTTACATTATCATTAAGTATTTCTTAAACGTCACAGGTCTCTAAAAAAAGTTCTTTGCATTCTGTAAGCTTAATAGGCCTATTTAAAGAAAGCCAGTTGCACATTTCTCAGTTTCTTCTGAGGTGGATTTGATTTTTAGATGTTTTTTCCAGATTTATTCCCCAATGGATTATTTTAGTCTTGTCACAAAAAGAAAAATTTATCCACAGAGAATGAACACAAGAACACCGCAAATTTCAAAACACAAGATTTAAATCTCTGTAAACACGTTATTACAACAGCTAAATGCTGTTGTAGCAACAGAAGTCGCTAATTTTATAGCTGAGACACTGAAATATCACTCTTGCTCTCAGGATGTTTTAATATACAGCGAATCAGTCTTCCTCATGCAACCTTGGTTAGAATTCACTTCTAATCCCTACAATATCATCTGTGCCCCGATTTTGCTTGACTAGTAAATACGCTTGAGCAAAAAGTTGTCAGACCTATGTGGAGAAGTGGGAACAAAACAATCCATTTAAGGAGACTCAGTCAGGCCACGTTGACTCAGAGGCAGTATCTGATTTCCATAAAAGCTTCAAGTAATTTAAAGAAACAGCAATTCCCTTGTAAACTCACTGGATATGAGCCTCTCCAACTGTATTTATCTTTATGATATGATACTTAAGCAATTAAAGAACCGCCAACAGCTTCCCTCTACCATCATCTAACACACATCATTCTCTCACAGCACAGAGAGCCTTCACAGCAGAAACATCGTGCTTTACACAAGACAGCTGCGCCTACTGCGGCATTTAGGGTTAAACACAAACCAACTGTTAGAGAACGCTCATGCAAAGTTAGTTTGGAAGTTAGTTGCAGGGAGGGGGGAAGAAGGTGACAGTTTGACAACTTGTTGAAAAATGTTCACATTCATTTCTGATGCATGGGTGCAGCACATCCTCCTTTGAAATGAGACAAACTGAAATTAACTAAAAGCAGTAAGTGTACAGGAGCACCATTGCTCAAAAGCAAACAGCATAGGGTCACAAAATGTTTCCTTGTGTCATCGTTGTCCTCCTCCTTCTCCTCCTCTCCTTTCCTGCAACGAAACCAGAGGTATTCTACAGCAAATAGAAGTGGATTTGGCTTGTTCTACACCGAAACACTGAAAATTATGCATTAACTTTTGACGTGATTATATACAGATTATTAAACTGTATTAAGGATAATATTAATTGATCTGCTACTCCTTCAAAGTCTGATAAATAAATGGAAGCATTATGCAACAACAGCTGAATGTTCTAGTTGAGTTGCCACTTAAATATATAAATGAGAACATTAAGTTTTTAGTATCACCTGTGCTGGATGAATCTGATGTTCACTTTTTAAGATTTTAGGTGTACTCTGTCTCCTAGACACTAACAAAGAAAACATACCCTAATCAGGATAGGACATTTCCACCAACTAGAAGTTACAGAGATTTCTAAAGCAGTTCTTTAATCTGAATTAGACAATCAAAACAATAAGGTTTGTTATTTCAACCGTTGAAGGATTTAAACAATTCAGCAAAGTCTGGCTTCCATCTAGTGTCAGCTAGCCTGAAAATAGTCATCTCCTTAAAATTTTGAATGGACCAGATGCACAATCAGTTGACATCCAATTAGGAGTTTCAGACTTTAAAGTAAATGTTTAAACAAATGCACTTCTCTCCCCAAGCCTCTGCTCTATATCTTCACTGCTGAACCACACCAGCCATTGTGCCAACACAACTATTCCGAGATCACATATGGTGAGCTCAATCATAGCTCCGATCAGTCTGAAAAATAAGCCAGCAACATATGAAAACAAACTCAAAAAACCCTGACCAGTCCAGAATATCAGCTGACCTTTTAAGCCAGGAACCGATCCACCAGATAAGGGTGTAAAATACCCTATTATCTTCCTCTGCCTCTCCTCTCATATCAGCTGCCGTTCTGACGCATTACCCCTCAAAACTACATCAATGTAACTTCCCAGAGAAGCAACAAGATTTTAAGTGTTTGTCATGTTCCAATTTTCTCCTTTTCAAATCAAGTCTTAAATAAGCATTAATATTTATAAGGCTATATACCATTAAAAAATGTTAACTGTCCCACTATTAATATCCTCAAATGTTGGGCAGTCATTACACAAATCGCTTCATGGCTTACTCCCTTTCAAAACTGGCTTCTTGAGGATGCTTCCAGCCCATGCACTTCCTGTAGCACTGCAATGAAGTTACAAGGTATTGATCATTTCTAGGGTACACCCTTGTGCCGGAAACACAGAACATCTTACCCAATCCCTTACAGTATGGAGTAAAGCAGAAATACTCAGGAACAGCTGCAAAGCAGTCAAAAGTATTTTAAGAAGTGAATCAGAAAACTGACTTCCAGTGTGCTATTTAACCAACTATACACCACCAAAAACGCTAACAGCAAAACCCATTAATAGCTACCTATTGCCATTTCCCTTCAGGAGAACGATTTTTTGCAATGAACTGAGAAGCAAAATTTACTATTTCAACACCAAGTACAAAATCAGTTCTCAAATGAAAGACAACTTAAATAGTTTTCAATTGTTACTCAGTATTTTAAAACTTGAAAATTGATTTAAAAACTGTTTGCACAACCACGCTGATTCTGAGCACCAACAGCCTCTTAAAAAAAAAAACTGCAGTGTATCAAGGTTTATTAATACATTTGCCTGAATAGAAGAGCTTTAACCTGCACCATCTTCTTGTTCTTCTCAGATTCCCAACCCATGAGCAATGGGCAAGTTTCTAACAGAAACAAGAATAATTCAGCCAAGCAGCAAGCTCTGCTAACGAAGCTGGATACTATTTCTCCTTAAAGTTGTCAAGTATAAATTGTCTCCAAAATCTAAGTTCCACTACTGAAAAGCTAACTCTGCTTCTATTAATTTTTTCCAAGAAAACCAACAAAAACAAATCCATCCAAACCCTAAAATTCTTTTAACTGCCCTGCACAAGGTATCTCTGCATATTTTCTCAAGTCAAAAGTACAGAATATAACATTGCGTAACTTTCAGCCACCCAACTCTTTGCCTTATCAGAGCAGAGGGATCTAATTCAGATGATAAATATTACGGTTGTCTGTTTCAAAACTCAAGGAACAGCTACAACATGCTTCACAGACCTGGATCCTCCTGCTGCAAAACCGTGGACATACCTCACATGGTGCCTCTCCTCAGCTAACCAACTACATTAAGCATGCTGAGATTAAAAACACCGGCATTTTTACTGTTTCTGCTCACTTTCCTAGCGCTGTGTTATTCACGTTGCAATAAAATGTCAAAATCAAAAGGAAGTTTTCCTAATATGCATTTTGATTAAAATCAATACAGAAAAATTCACACAACCTGAACAAGAAGTTGTGAATTACGTTTTACTAAGGATGAGGTGAGGGTCAGCGAGTGAGGGCGTTTCATTACTTCGCAGCTTTCCTGACAAGATGCTTCCTCCCACCCCCCAGCTCTCCATGCAAGTCTTCAAACCTGAGCCACCAGTCTCCATGGCAGACTCCTGCTGTACTTCAATCAGCCTGAGCTGAACGTGAACACGGGTCTGTCCTGTCAGCCACCGGCTACACCCCCCAGCAGCAGCTAGTGATACATTAACAGGATACCTGCCACAATACGCGTTCTCCAAAAGGGAGAGTATTTTAAGGTTACAGTCAGTAACTAAAGACAACTCAAGTTACTTGCTCGTCTAGCAAATTCTACATAATTCAAAGCATTTTAAGTAACTATCCCATTCCTGATTTGTAATTATCTATTGTACTCAGAGGAAGAAAGTTGCAATTTAAGAAGGACTGAAACAGATAAGCTGGTCCAAACAGGTTACTGAACTACAAAAGGAACTTATCATTTTGTATCTGGCCCTCCCCTCCAAGCACACAGTGTTCATGGAACACCAGCAACATTTTTATGACTTGTTTGCTTCTCTTTTGACACATGCGAACTTAATTTTCATAATTAAGACATTCTAAGTGGTCTTCCAAAATCTTTTAAGTGCTTCTGAGTTGCTTTTTGCACTTTACTATAATATTAACCAACACATCTTCACTTTTTCTTTTATGAGGTACAAAAACATCATGTATCAGTCCCTAATCTACTCTGCACTTGCTCAGTTGTTTCCAACTGTGGCAAGAGGAGATTTTTTAATTACACTAGTTAATCCAGAAAATATTGCCGTACTGTTTCAGATGAGGAAAATCCCAACTCAATTCCAACCTTATGGAACAAATAACACTAAACAAAAACGATAAAAAGAATTCAAACAGGTTTCTCCTGTTTTAAAGACAAATTACTCAGCAGTTCTTGAGCAAAACCAAGTCTAGAGAGGTTACTCTTACTTTAAAAAAATACTAATGAAACTTTAATAATCAATTACTGGTAAGCAACAGTGAACAAACTGCTTCCAAAACATGCGCTTAAAATAATTGCTTTATTTACTTCAAACTTTTACCAGTCAAAACAACATCCATCATCTTTTTAAGTTACATGCCAGGTGACTGCAATCCTGTAAATGCTGCAGATACATCTCCAAAAATAACTTTAAAAAGCTGTACTGTTGCAGGGGGAGGGGAGGGAGGGAAGCTTTGAATGTTTTTCCAAAGCTAAAAAAAATGAACTTTTTACTAAGCACAGTGCAGCTTTTGGTTTTGACATTGTAAGAGGCTGTGAAGGAATGAAGTTAAAAAAAAAAAATCTTAGAACTCTTATGAAGTTTCTGAAAACAAGTTCTAGAAGTTTTACAACCTTGTTATTATGATACAATCATAAATTTGAAAATAAGATTTAAAGACGATTAAAGAACCAGATTCAAAAGAACAATGTTGATAAATGGCACAAAAACAATACTTACTTCTCTTGTCACATACTTTTTTGTACAATGTAAACATTACAATTAAATATTCAAAAATTAGTCTGAGACTCTCTGGGTAAAAGCCTATCACAAGGCCTTTATCCTAACAATACTCGCCTCTTAACTTTGCATTAAGAGGCATGGTTTGTACTGAAATAGTGTTTGTCTTCTTTTTTATTGCACGATCTGATACAACTGAAAAAAAGTTACGCTAATGCGTCCAATGCCCCTTCTTCAAATTTGAAGAGTCAGCAAAACCCTAGCTAAGCACAGGCTACACTTACATAATCACAAACAACACAGTCATGCACAAAAGTAACTAGATAACTTCCCAGGGAGAACTTATTTGCAACAGCCAAACCCAGTTCTTCAGTCCTTACTTATGCAGACATTTTAGGTAAGACGAGACTGACACGGAACTGCAGTGTTAGGCACTGGGCTACGCAAGCTCACACACATTTTTCTCAGCAAGCACAGTAAACTGACAGTGGCATCCAAGAAAAAGTTATCCTCCTTAACCCCTACCTGCACGTTTTGTTACAACTGCTGTTCAAGAACAGGCAGCCTATTTGACATTAAACTAGATTTATCTCCAAAAGCTAGATGCACAGCTTAACAGCTTTAAAGGAAGGCACACTTTTAAGTCGTTTTCAGGACGTTTCGTTTGACAGGAAGGCAGAAGTTTTTGAGGTACACTTTAAAGATGAACAATGAATTCCTGATAAAATCTACTTCAAAACCTTTTGGAAAAAAAAATCCTGGGCCACAGATTCGACCTGTGTCCACGCCAGTCAAGTACAACATTCTGACCAGCTATAGGTTCAAGAAAACAAAGTACTCAAATATAAAAATTACACTACTTGGCACTATTTGAATCTCATTTAATAATTTAGGCATCTTTGTTCAAAGTCTGCTGAAAGAATAAACCAAAGTAACTCATTAATTTCAAGAGATCAGAATGCAATTAGAGTTTGAAACATCTAATTTATTATAAAAAAAGCAGTGTAGAAAAAATGGTACTATGTCTTCATTTTCCACAATGGGGACCATTAAAGTATACAAGTTACCCAAAAAAAAAAAATGTCTACGTTAGAATCATAAAAGTTAGTATCAGAAAAGCTGAAGCACAAAAAATTCATGTCACATTTGATGGTGCAAACAATTACAGGAAACACAGCCTATTCCACATTCAGGAAAAGCTCTCTCTTCCCACAGGTTTGCGCTAGTCTGATAAAAACAATCCAGCTTCCTAGTTATTATGATGTGCACTTTAAACATCCTTGTTAATCCACAGAAGCCTTATTTACACATAAGAAGTTAAAAGCACACATATGCAAAAGTATCTGTAAGCTAAACAAAACTGCAACTTTCATATTTAATTCTAAAGTAGCTCATTAAAAAAAGTTTCCTCCATATACCTCTCACATTTAAGCCAATCTTAAAAACAAATGCTGCAAGGAAGAGACCTTCTACTAAATTAAGCACTACGATTTTGAAAGATCAAACATTAGGACAGAGTTCAGAAAGGAAAATGTGTTTTGGGTAACACAGAGAGCACACGAACAGGCCAAAAATGAGCTACACATTCTGAGCTCTAACCGGATTAGATGTATAATAATTCTTCTAAAGTGCCGGGGGTCCATTTTTATTTCTTGCTGCATACAATTACAAGAAGCAATCAACACACATGCCCATTTGATTTTTTTTTTAAATACTGGCATGTAAAATAAATAAATAAATTTCCAAAAACTAGCATTCCAGTAGAGAAAGCAATTCCATTTGCCTGAATTCCTAGGGCTGTGACACTACTTCTTCAATTAGACCAGTAGAAAATGAAATACAAAGGTTCATACTCTGACAGTTGTCTAGAAACATTATACTTCTCAAGCATAAACAGAATCTTCACGAAGATGGCTGCACAGTAAACAAAAAGAAACAAAAACACCCAAAGCACAAGACATTGAACAAGACGCAGTGAACCAAATTGGGGTGTGGGGAACACGAACACTAACTTTTTATTAACATACGTACAACCAACATATACAGACACCTGCCCCTAATATTTCATATTCTCACGGGTGCCATGAAGCAACTGATAAAAATATTAAATGTCGTACTTTTAAGTAAACGTTCTGAATCTTGCAGACCTCTCCAGCACACTACAAAACTCTTCTGAAGAACGTCAGTGCAGCATATAGCTGAAGACATTTAACACGGTTCCCCTTCGGTAGCCAGGGTAAGCGTTTCACCGAACAACGGCTGCTCTGACTTCTCAGTTGTTCATCACTATTGACTATTCCACCTACGTAATACTGCCTATATGCATATGACATATAGAAGTCCATGCAAATAATAGAAATCCGCACAAATCCACAAGTATTTCTGTCATTCTTTGGTATCTGCGGCTAGATTAGTTAATTTCACTATTCAAGTTTGTAATGGTGTTCAGAGGCCAGCCTCATGCCTCAGAAAAAAATAACTGGCGCCCCTTAGTGTTCGAACTTTGAAGTCTTGAAGCAATTGACTAGATTTGCATGAAACATTTTTTTTCAACATTCCAAAAAGTTTTCTGCCTCCACAATACTTCCACCCAATTGCCAACGTAAACAGGAAAAGCAAAAAAGCTTAAAGGGATAGCAGAATTCTTCCTGAGACTATTTAGAAACATAGTTTTTGGTTTCTTTTTAAAGAACAGTGTGAAGAACAGCTTCAACACAACCCTTAAGCAACTTTTTCAGCAAGAGTCTCCACAGCCCTCATTTTGGAATTCTAATACTTCACAAAACAGATTTCTAGAGCTTTCAGTATTCAAAAAAAATAAATAAATCGCAAAAGATGCAAAGATTTCAGACATTCCTTTTTCAGTGTACTTTTCGTAGGGGAAATTTTTTCTCTTTTGCTCTGTGTCAAAAAAAAAGTTTCAGGCCTCCTCTGGTCAAATATATAAAGCTGAAGAGATTCAAGAATTCAAAAATCCAAAATCAAGCCCCTGAAAAGCTCATTTGGCCAAAAAAAAAAAGTCTTCTTGGTCAACTTTCACCTTGACATTTACTATACTTCTAATTATTCTCAAGAAGTCATTTTCTATCGTGACCAAGAATGCAATTTCTAAGCGGTTTTCCAGCCTTCCACATCCATATTTGCTCCACTATAAATTCACACCTACCAAAATTCTTGGGGGGAAAAAACAAACAAAAAAACAAAAACCAAAATCTCCCATTGTATCACTTCCCACAGTCCATCTTCCATAATTCTTCACTGTTGGTTATTTTTGTACTCCTCTATCATTTATTTCAGAAGGTAGCATTTTCTCGATATGCTATTTTTTGTTGTACTACAGTCACTATCTCATTTTTACAGTCTTGGGAGAGGGCGGGGAGTTGTTCTACCGAACAGAACCAGCTCTTCCATCTTCCGAGGTCAACAACTTCCCAAAGTTCTTTTAGCGAGAAGGAATATGTCCGCAAACAGGAATCCTAACTCGAAATCTCGAAATTCAGTATTTCATGCTAAGAATCTCAAGAAGTTGAAGCTGCATAAATAATTTATGGTTTTACCATATTCTACAAAGCTACGAAATAGGATTAAACAAGTCTCTCTAACTCTCCAGATAGCCTAGGTTCGAGGTGGAAAGAAACGAAATGCTTTTAACAAGAAAACCGAGCATAAAGCAAATTTAAAATGCCAGGAACAAACGTCCAGCCTTGTTTTCAACACAGTAGGTCTATTATCGTAGTGGGAAGACGTGTGGGACACATGACGTTCTCAGCATTTACTCGCCCTCCCCCCCTCCAAAAAAAAAAAAAACAAAACGTGATTATTTACTAGTCAAAACGCTCCCGTAAGGGGAGCTGTGTGTAACACGGGGGGAAGGGGCGCCAACCCACACGAGCGGCCTCTCACCGCTCCCACGCAGGAGCTGGGTGCGGGGTAGCGGCAGCAGTGGACGCTTGGCAGGAGCAGACGAGGCAAATTCGTAACGCGCCGGTCCCCCGTCCCCCCCCCCCAAGTCACACGTAGGAGTCTTTCAAGTTAGTTGCTGTAAAAACTGAAGCTGAGAGAGGAATCTGCTGGCTTCTCTCGCAATGCGAGAAAATTACAA
>VXAL01013329.1:0-22437 GCA_013399475.1 Chauna torquata | reverse complement strand
TTGCAGCCGGCTGCGCGGGGCGAGGCGCCGTACGTGGGGCTTTGCACGCGCGGCTTTGCACGCGTGCTCGCGCGGGGGGCTGCTGCAAGCGGAGTTTTGCACGTGGGGTTTGCGCTGCACTGGTGGGGGGCTGCACTTTTGGGGGGTCGCACGATTGCTTGCACGCTGGTGAGTGCTGCGTGCCCTGCTGTGGGGCATGAAGCTGCCGGTGGGGATTTGCATGACCCGTTGCACTGGGCGCGGGGCTGTTTGCGGGGGGGTTGCACGACTGCTTTCGCAGTGGTGAGGCTCCAGGCGCCGTTTTGCAGCTGGGGGGTTGCATGCCTGATTGCACAAGGGGGCTGCGGGCCGGGGTTTGCAGACCCTGTTTGCTCAGAGATGGTGCAGGTGGGGGATTGCGCACGCCCTGTTGCACGGGGGCTTGCACACGGGGTTTTGCACGCCCAGTTGCACGGAGGGCTGCAGGTGCAGTTTTGCATGCATGGTGTTTGCATGGGGTGTTTGCGTGCCTGCTTGCATGGTGAACTGCAGGTGGGGTTCTTCTGCACTTAGGATGTTGCATGGGGGATTGTGCGGAGGATTTTGCGTGCCCAGTTGCACAGAGGTTTGCACGCTGGGGTTGTACCCTCTCCCGGTGGCTGCAAAGGGAGGCAGGACACAGAGGCCGTACCTTTGCAGCTTCACTATTCCTGACAGACCTGCCCTGGTGCATCCTCTGCGTGTGCAGTAGCAGCAGGAGAGCCTTTCTGAACACGGGGCAAGTTGCAGCTGCCCACGAGAGCCTTCAGCTATTAAACATACGCTAGAATCCCCCGCAGAGCTCGACCCAACCGTGCATCTCTTGCAGCCTTCCAGTAGCTGTTAATCCCAGCCCCGCGAGCTTTGACTAAGTGGGAAACTATTCGGTTGTTCCGCTCGCCTTCAGGGCAGCGCCTGTGCAAGAGCGCTCAAGGAAACAGCTTGCCAGACCGTTGGCTGTAGTTAAAATCTGGATGCCTTCAGCTGCTGATGCCCCGCTGACGGCTGCGTGGGCCTCGCAGCCGAAGCTGCAAAAATGCCACCAACGGAGGACGCGGGAAGCTGCTCCTCGGCCGTGGAAGCGCGGGGAGAGGGCGCGATGCCCGAGCAAACCCGCTGGGCCCGGCCGAACCTTGGTCCGGGCTTCCTGCGGCCCCCGATGGCTGAAAAGAGGCCGCTCACTGCTAATTTGCGTTAGTTTGCGTTAATTGGCACGAAGGCAGCTTTGCGAGTACGTTGGGCGTGTAGGGGGAAGGTGGATGCGCAAGCGAGCAGCCGACTCTGAACACGTGGTAGCGTAATTCTGTAATTCTGAGGCATCACTGCGTGCGGGTGGATGTGCCGCCCATCTGTCCGGAAGCGTGCGAAGCTTTTTTGCTACTTTAAAANGAGCGCTCAAGGAAACAGCTTGCCAGACCGTTGGCTGTAGTTAAAATCTGGATGCCTTCAGCTGCTGATGCCCCGCTGACGGCTGCGTGGGCCTCGCAGCCGAAGCTGCAAAAATGCCACCAACGGAGGACGCGGGAAGCTGCTCCTCGGCCGTGGAAGCGCGGGGAGAGGGCGCGATGCCCGAGCAAACCCGCTGGGCCCGGCCGAACCTTGGTCCGGGCTTCCTGCGGCCCCCGATGGCTGAAAAGAGGCCGCTCACTGCTAATTTGCGTTAGTTTGCGTTAATTGGCACGAAGGCAGCTTTGCGAGTACGTTGGGCGTGTAGGGGGAAGGTGGATGCGCAAGCGAGCAGCCGACTCTGAACACGTGGTAGCGTAATTCTGTAATTCTGAGGCATCACTGCGTGCGGGTGGATGTGCCACCCATCCGTCCGGAAGCGTGCGAAGCTTTTTTGCTACTTTAAAAAAAAATTTTTTTTTTAAATATCTTTGCATTTAAGGCGTCAGGGAGATGCCTCGTGCTGGGCTGGAAGCGCTGTGCCAGCCGGCCCCGGCAGAGTTTTTTTTTTTTTTTTTGCCTGTTGGCTCCTTCCGCTGCGAGCCGCGGGCAGCCCAGGATGCTCGGGCAGCTGGGTGTCGGAGCAAGCGCGCGGAGCCCGCCGGCGCGTTCCCCTTCGCGTAAGCGGAGGGCAGAAAACGTTTCCTGTCCCAGGCGGCGCACATTTTCGCGCTCGGGTCGCGAGAGTTTGGCGAGCCCGCTTGTGTCCCCTTGAGCTGGGGGGTAAAAGCGTGGTCCGGTGGACTGCGTCTCGCCGATTCCTCGGCGTGCTTGGTCCGGAAGGTGTTTTGTTTCAGCGGGTCTGAAAGAAGGCAAGCGCACCCGCTTGCGGAGCAAAAGCGACGGCTGGTCTTGCTGAAGGAGGAACTCCACCGTGACCGCGCTCGGGGTGCCAAAGGCAGAGCATCGCTTTACCGAAACCTGACTTATTTGCGGCAGCTGACGTGGAAGTGCTCTCAAATATACGTGCTTCCCTTGGTTTGGAAGTGAAAGCTCGCCGGGGGAGCGGAGGCAGGATTTGATGCCAGCAATCTGCTGTCCCTGCGAGTTGTGCTTACTGCTTATCCCGCCTCTCCTCTGGGATTGAAACCAAGGCTGCGGTCCTCCGGCATTGGCATTACCCCGTCAGGACCCGTTTAATTTCCCATTTGGCATCTGCCGCCCCTTTTGGAAGGCAGCAGGAGGGGGGAAAAAAAAAATCAGGGTAGAAGCAGAGCCTACGTCGTCTCCGGAGCATCGCTGATGAGCCAGAAGAAATTAATTCATGTATTTGGGCAGAGCGCTCGTTGCAAGCTTGGGGTGGCTCAGCCTGCAGCGGCTCCTGCGGCCCGGCAAGCGTCTCGCGAGCTTGCGCGCGCCCTCCGTGGAAAAGGCAGCGGGAGACGGGCGCCGTCAGTTAAAGGGAAGAAAAACGGAGCTGGGGAGCAGAGGTAGAACGCGGCTTTTTGCTTCAGGTCCCTTCGCGTGGTGGGTGACGCTCCCCGCGGCGGCGCGGGGCTGCGCTGCTTCGGGGTGGCGGGGTCGGCATCGGTTCGCGTGCCAGGGCGCTGCGAGCGGGGCCGATACCTGGGGACTAATAATATATATATAATAAACAAATAAATAAAGGGGTCTCGGCCCTCGCCGCCCCGTGCATCCGCACAAAGCAGCGCTCCCTTCCCAGAAACGCCGTCCCGGCTGTTAGCAGGTTTCTGCGAGGGGGTTGGCGAACCCCTGAGCCCGTTACGTCCCCGCGGAGGGCGGCTGCCAGCTTCTCTCGCGGCCGCGTGCGTTTTTGGGTGCAGAGCTGGCTTTTTTGGGGTGAAAACCGGCAGCGTGGGAGCCGTGCCGCTGTGCCGGAATCTGCTCCTCGAGTGCAACGAGCTGCCGCGAGCCGGTGCTGCGGGACCGGAAAACGGAGCGGAGACCTTGAGAGCCCGTCTGGTTTCTTCCTGCGTGGAGATAATTATGAGAGGTTTTCAAAAAACAGAGGGAAATCCTCTTTAGCGTTAAAGCTGCTTCTCAAGCGAAGGTCTGCTGGGCCTGGGAGGCAGAGCCCGGCAGCGCTTTGCGGAGCTGGGTGTCGGCACGCGCTGTGGCACGACCCGTGGCAGCGACTCGTGTGAGCCGCGAGCGGCACCCGCTGCGACGCGGGGAAGGCTTCGCCCCTCGCTGCAGGCGCGCGGCCGGCGGGGAAAGCTTCCAGCCTGGGCACCGGTTGGTTTTTCCTACTGGGGGAGAGAGGCAGGCACGCGTTCCGAAGGGAAAGGATCAAAGTAACATTTTAAAGCCTCAGTGCTCTCCAACGTGAGCGTGCTCGCTCGCTGGCAGTACCCTGTGCGAGCCCGCAGCTCCCGTAACGGAAGCCTTGGGGTTTTCCTATGACCCGTGGGAAGCGGCGTGCAGTGCCGCCCTGTTAGAAAAAAAGCGTTTATATATAAACTGGTGAGACTGCCGAACGGTGTCAGCTCTGAGGAGGCGGCGAGGACGTTTCCAGCTATTTATTGCTGTTTTCTCTAAGCCGGAGAGCCAGGGCAGTGCCGGAGGTGCTTGCGCGAGCGCCTCCGCCTTTGGCTGCGCGCAGCCGGCTTTGCGCGTGGTCCGGAGGAACGAAGCCGGGCTGTTAGCTGCTGTCTGCCCTCTGGTAGCCTCCCTTGTCACAGGCATAGAGCCCTGGGCTGGGCTGGCAGGGGGCTTAAAATCCGCCTCGTCCCAACCCCGGCCACGGGCAGGGGCACCTCCCGCTGGAGCAGGCTGCCCAGAGACCGACCAGCCTGGCCCTGAGCAAGGCCCGGGACGGGGCACCCGCAGCTTCTCCGGGCAGCCTGGCCCGGGGCCCCGCCGCCCTCCCGGTGGAGGATTTCTTCCCAGCACCTGACCCAAACCTGCCCTCTTTCACCTTAAAGCCGTTACCCGGCTCCTGTCGCCGCGCTCCCTGACGAAGGGACTCGTTTAACCTTCCTGTGGCAGGACCGTCCCGCGCAGCTGGGCTTCACTTCGTCTCATAATTCTGGAAGAGGCTTGCGGTTTTCTGTCCCCTGCCGTCAGGGAACACCGCTGTTGTGTAACGATGCCAAAAAGTATTTATAAATTTTTTTTATTGATAAACTTGGCATGCTCTAAGCTTCGTGCGCGTGTTTTATTTTCACTTTATTTTTTCTTTCATTGCAGGGTTAAAAACCTCAACTCCAAGGCAGCGGTGTGTGCGGAGCTGAGTTCCCAGCACGGGGCCGGGAGGCAGCGCAGGCTCCTGGCCTCCCCGCGGAGCAAGCGGCTGGGTTGGAAGGGACCGGAGAGCCAGCAGGTCCCCCCCTTCCTGGGAGGGGGGGGCTTCCCCCTGGTGGGCGGCTGAACCCCGCTGTGCTCTCACTGCCCCCCCTTGGAGAGCAGGGGGGGGAAACGCGATGGGAAAGGGCTCAGGGGTTGGGGTAAGGGCAAGGAGGCTGCTCACTGGTGGAGCTGAGCCGCCCGTGGGTGTGAAGCCACAACCGTGGCAGGGGGAAAAAAATTTCTTCCTTACGTCAAGACAAAGCCTCTCCGGGTGCAGCTCGCACCCCTTGCCCTCGTCTTCCCCGTGCAGCTCCTTGCGAAGAGAGCTTCCAGCCTCCTCGTGTCCGGAATACTGTGGCGAGGAAGAGTAGCGTAGGCGTGCCCCACGCGGGACTGCAGGTGTTTCCCCGATGGGTGCTGCTGATGGACTCGGATTTCCCAAGCGTAAAAAAAAAAAAAAAAACCTTTCTGGCCCAGTTTGTGTGGGGAGCTGGTGGGGGCTGTGCTGGTTGGAAGGGCTTTTTTTGTAGAATCACAGAATCATTTAGACTGGAAAAGACCTCCAAGGACATCCAGTCCCACCACCAACCTAGCGCTGCCAAGTCCACCACTAAACCATGTCGCTGAGCTCTGAATCCAAACGTTTTCTGAAGACCTCCAGGGACGGTAACTCCACCACTTCCCCGGGCAGCCTGTTCCAATGCCTCACAACCCTTTAAGAGAAGAAATTTTTCCTAACATCCAACCTACACCTCCCCTGGTGCAACTTGAGGCCGTTTCCCCTTGTCCTATCGCTTGTTGCTTGGGGGAAGAGACCGACCCCACCTCGCTACAGCCTCCTTCCAGGTTGTTGTATACAGTGATCAGGTCCCCCTGAGGTCCAGCTTATTTTGGTCCTCCTTTTTGGTCCAACTTGCAGCATTGCACGCATCGCTGGTGTTTCTACAAATGACCAGATGCAAGAAATTGCATTCAGAGCAGTTCTGGAAACAAACTAAATGGAAAACTTCTGCCTGCTTTTTCTAGCTGGCTTACGGGTGCTGGTGCTTGAAAAGATCCTGTTGATGGGACAAGCGCTGCACAAGTCTATTGCTCTTGCTATTCCTGCTGCTTGTGATTATTCACCCTTTGCAGCCCGGCCCTTTGCGCTATCGGTCGCCGAAAGCCAAGACACCGGGAGGAGGTGGTGCAGGCTGCACCGGGGGAGGCTGCGATCGGACCCAAGAGGAACGATTCTTTTGCTGTGAGATCCATCGGTCGCCGGAACGGCACCCCAGGGGTGTGGTGGCTCCTGCAACACTTGAGGCTTGCCGGGTTCGGCTACAGGAGGCGGTAGGCAGCTCCCCTAGGCCCTGCTTGGACTGCGGTGGCTTGGACCAGGCGATCTCTGAGGTCCCCTCCAACCCGGGCTTTGCTGCGAAACCTCGCGGCGATGGCTCGTGGCGTGGAGGAGCCGTCCCAAAGCACCTCGGTTGACGTGGTGGCCTGCGAAGGTGGGAAGCGGCAGAATCCACGCCTGGCCCCGAAGCTGCCGAGGATTTGCTGCTCCGAGAGAGGAGAGATGGGGCCGGGCAGCTCCAGCCTCGTTGGGAGGGGACGGGGACGGCGTTTGTCGCGCCCTCCCGGAGGGTGTTCGGTCAGTGCCGTGCTGTCGCGCACGACCGAGACAAAGCGAGTTGCTAGTCACTTTATTGGCAGGAGTTCATATTTACAACAGAATAATAGGAAATAGGAAAGAACCTAGTCATTACAAAGCTCTTCAGTGTCTGCACAACTTTTATGGCTTGGGATGGCATCATCCAGCTGTTGGAAGCTTTGTACTTTGTGTATAAAGCCACAACCGTACTAAAAACAGAGGTGACCGCTTCATTTAGAGGATGTGACTTCCACCGTGGTGACGATATTCTTTTCTCCATCCAAGTCGTCGTGTCTGAAAAGAGGGGAAAAGGTTAGGAAGTGATTCCCACGTCCTCCTATTGTGTTTCATCGTGGGCTTGCGGCCGCACGGGAGTTCCGCGCGCACCTGGGTGCCCGCGAGCCGCAGCCTCTGCCAGAGCGGTCTGGGCGCTGGGAGCGCGGCGATGCGGCGGTCGCGCCGCTGGAGGCTCGGGTGCTCTGGGAAGCCCCCCTAAATGCCTCTGGGGTGTTTTTACAAGCAGTCCTAGCGGCAGTCCGGGCTGTCCCTAGCACGTAGCTGGATGCCCAGAAGGTTTAATTGCATTGAAAAGGTGCTGCAAAGTGGTGCTGCTTTGGAAGGAACCGCGTTCTGCTGGCTTAAAGGAATGCTTGAAGCGAGCGCTTGAATGCTACGTGGCTCTCCTACCTTCCGAAGAGGAGCTCGGGGAGTTATAGCAGGAGACCCAGGAGGCTGAGGAGGATGACAAGGGGGATGTGGCACTGGAGGGGCGATCCTGCAGACTCCAGAACCTCCTGGGAAGTTGATGAAAAGAAATCAGTCGAAAATAGCCCGCTTCAACGCGCTAAAAGCGGTGGCAGAGTTCACGCTCTGCCAGCCTCCTCTACCTTCCCTCTCTCCGCGGTGCCTGAATGGATGGTTAGGAACAAGAATAACCCTTGCCGTGACAGCACACGGCCAGCTTAGCTCGTGGGACATGCAGAGGGATCCCTCACTTGGGGCAGGGTTGATGTTATTTCATTAGGCAGGAAAACTGGACATTTCTGCTGTAAATATTTCCCCTTGTAACATTTCCCCCGTGGCTAATCACAGCTACGGCATGGATGCTCTTAGCCCAGATTCACTCGCGTTGTTCAGCAATTTAAAATCAACATTTTAAAGCCATTTGTTCTTGCGGCGGTGGTTTTGGCAAGGAACGACCCTTGTTTTTTTGGGTTTTTTTTTTAGAAATATGGAGAGAGAGTCCTACTCACCTCGTAGGAGTACATAGTGGGAATTATCGTGGTGTTGTCGTAGTATTCTATGGTTGCGTATAAGTAATCACCTAGAACGAAAGCATCATCCCAGTGAGTCTGTACTCTGCATTAACACTGTAACCAGGCACGCACCTCAAGCCATTGCGCTGTTTGCAAAAACCCGCGTGAGCAAGGAGCAGAGCACAACAGGGAGCATCTTCTGGGGCCGTGCCAGGGGACGCGGATGCTACTGAGCCCGGCAGGCAGAGCAGAAGCGAGGCTGGGCACGAGCAGAGGCTGGGAGCCAAATTACGGAGGCTGCCTGGGCTGGGAGCCGTGCCGGTTTGCGACCCGTGGTGCCGGGCGTGGGAAAGCAAATACCGCATCCCCGGGGGAGATGCTCGAGGAGTCGGAGTTTTGCTGTCGCCTGGTGCGGGGGCACCGTCCCCACGCACACGTAGGCACCGGCTCGCCCCCGGGACCCGCTCTGCTTTGGGCGGTCGCGGTGAATTCCCCAAAATGGGGAACGGCGCGCTGAGGAGCGCGCGGTGCTTGAGCTGAGCCTCGTCCCCCCGGCCGAGCCTCTCCCTGCCGGAGACTGCGAGCTCCAAGAGGAGACGGCCGGGAGCAGGAGTCGGAGCAAGTCCCTGCCCAGGGGCAGCGACCGGGGTTCTCTCTGCTCTCAGTCCATCTCGATAAGCTTTTCAGCTTGGCGAGGCGGGATCTCGGACGTTAAGGAGAGCCGCTGGGGGCAGAGCAGCTCCGGGAAAACGTCTGTGAGCTGCGCTTTTCGTCCTCTTTTACGTTCTACGCAGCCCTCGGCCAAGCACCGCTTGACTGGCGTGGTCAGACCCACGGAGAGCGAGGGCGTCCGTTTCCTGCAGGTTGTCCCGACTCGCGCCAGAGGCTCCCGGTGTGGTGCGGACAGAAATGTTCTCATCCGAGGGGCCGCCAGAGGCTGCTTCTGAAGAAGGGGAGGCACCGGGTGCCCGTTGCAGGCTGCTCCTCACCCCAGCGAGCCAGCACCTGCCCCGGACGCCGAGCCCCCGCTCCTCTCCATCAAAGGGTCAGGCTCCAGCGCCTGCCTCCGCTCCACACCAGGTGAGCCAAGCCGCGCTCTTATCGTGACATGTCGCTGCATGGCTTTTCCCCTCGGGATAGGCGACGTCATTGAAATCCACCTCAGCGCCCCGGAGGAGCAAGCTGCTGCTGCTCCGCTTGCACGTTCTGTGTCACCCCGGCCTTGTGCCAAATGTCTGCATCCTTAAAGACCTCGCTTATCCTGGCTTTGTCATGCAATTGGCGTAAAATTATCAAAAAGCAAGAGTTTCTTACCAAAATGAGATGCGTAGTCATATAAAAACTTTGTTATTTCCTCTTCTCCTCCTATCTCTGCAGTTCCTAAAAAACAAAAATGAGAAAGGGATGGTTCATCTTCCACCAGCAGAGACTCGCACAGAGCCGGCTCGCTCGCCACGCCAGCAGGATATGGTTTCACAGGAATAGTTTTGTTGATTTATAGGCACTTTATGCAAAACTTGCTCCCTTGTGGGAGTAATGGATTCACAAGCTGGCCCGTAATTAAATCAGGGACTTCAGAACGGAGGATATCATGTTACAGACCGGACCCGAGCTCACCCCAGCCTTGTGTTTTCCCTCTGCAGATTTGCCAGGAGAGGGAGCGGAGCGATGGGGCTGCAGCCCCGTGCCCGGCTCCATCCCGGGGCCCTTCCCAGCGCCCTGCTCTGCGCGCCTGGAGCCGCTCCATCCCTGCTGCGTGCCCGCGGCGCGGGGCTGCGTTTCCTCCGGGCTGGGCCTCTATAAATAGGTTTATGAATCGCACGACTTGGTCCAAGTCGCATCAAGCCCTGCTCACTTCCCCTTTCCACATACGAGCTTTTCTCTTTTCACAGCCTTATAGAGCAGAGTTGGGAACGTTGCGATTTGCCTCCGTTATGTTAAGGATGCACTCGGTGGGGCCGGTGGCACCGCTGGGTGCCCCCCACCTACCATAACGTGCCCCCAGCATCCCCGGCCCGACCCACGGCTCCCAGCGTCACGACGCGCTCTGAAGGCGCTGACCCAGCGCGAAGGTGTGCGAGGAGGCATCGCCGGCTGGGCGCGCGGGACCCCGCGCCGTGACGCAGCCTCTAAAAGCCGCTCGCGTCCCATCTCCGGCTTTGGGGGAAGCTCAGACCGAGACGTGGGGCTCCGTGTCCCGCGCGGCTCCTACCCCCGTGCCTCCCCACTCGGCTGCTCGGCCTCTGGAAGCGCTCCGTCCTTTCGGCTACGGCTGCGTAAATTCCCAGCGTGCGTTCTCCCGTGCATTAGGCTTTCTGGGGGAGTTATTCAGAGCAGACTTGTATTTACGCTGGAGCGATGCTAAGAATAATATGGGAGTTGTATCGCTGGGTGGGCAGCGGGAGCAAAGAGCTTCCATCTGGAAAGCCCCGGCGCTGCCGCGTTTAACCCCTTGCGCGGCACGGGATGCTCGGCCCGGGAAGCGGGAGCGCTTCCAACCGTGCCGCTGCTGCACGCGTGCTCATCCCGGTCTCACTGCCAGTTCCCCTGCCGGCGCTGCCGCTACCCTGCTCTGCTCGCTTGGTGCCCTCCGACTTCTGCACTCCCGCAGCTCCTGGGCACCCACCTCACGATTCGGGAAATCCTGTTTGTTCCCTTGCCCGATTCTGTCTCTCTTAATGGCGCGGCTGTATACCGCGAATCAGTTCGAACGCAATATGGAAAACGTTAGGAATTGTCAAGCTACCTCCCGCAAGCACATGCTCTGCTGTAGCTTCCAGTACGTGTAGCTGCCGGCACATCTGCACCGTGCTTTCCCCCGGCTGGTTTTGCCCCCGACACCTCCGTCGCCAAGCAGACGCCCCAGGACCTTTCTGCCCAGCCCGGGCTCCGCGCAGCATCCCAGGCGCGCACGCTCCGGGCTGTCCCAGCCCAGCACTCAGCAGCGCGACCAGATCAAGCTGCAAGCCAGAAGAATAGAGAAGCATACTTACCCAGGAAAAAATGAAGAACCAAGATTGACACGAACAAGAAGCTCATCATCCTACGTCGCGGCGGCAGCCACCGATGCTGCTCGGCGCTGCTGCTCGGCGGTTTCTCAAGACGTCCCAGTGCCACGACTTGGAGGCAGGAAATGACACTGCTGAGGGCTGGACCGAGCAGCCCCCACGCGAGCAGATAAGGCACGGCACGCTTGTCTGAAATCTGCCAAGTCGGGCAATGTCAGGCTGGGCTGTGGGATGTTACGTGTCGGTGGAAGATAAGGGGACGCGTGGCTGCTCCCGGCATGGCAGCAACTGAAGATTTCCCTTTGCAAGGAGTCTCCTGCCAGAGCCGGGCGCAGTCACCGAGTTGCAGCCTTCAGAAGCCGTGCCCCAGGTGCGGCTACGCCGCTGGGCGAGCTCGCAAGCGCGGGGCGGACGGCTTTGGTGAGGCTGCGACGGCCGAGCGATTCGGGAGCGTTGCGCTATTAATAGCGAATGCTTCTTGTGCAGAAGTCTGCAGCTGAGCGGCAAAGGCAGAAACCGGGAGCCAGGGCTGCTAGATTCAGTTCCTGACTTCCCTTGAAATCTTAGGGGATTTTTCTCTCAGCTGTTGTTTTGCCTGCAAGTGGCTCAGTTTCTCCATCAGTAGGAAGAAACGCAGTCACGGGCTTATTTTATTCCGTAGCGTGTAGAAATGCCCCGCTTTGGTGTGCTTTAGGAGCTGCTTTCTCTGTTTACTGTGCTCTGTACTCTGTTAGTGCATCCGCAGGGTGTGGTGCCTCGCTGTGTATTGATATCAGCTCCTTTTTTCCTCTCCAAAAATAATAACAAACTGGGAAAACATTTCTTCGAGAGAAATTGGGAGGAAACGAAATGTTGCTGCTCTGCTTCCTGGGGAAAGAAAGCTGGTGCTGGTGCGGGAGGGTCCGAAGCCTCCTCCAAAAAGCCAACGCGCGCCGGGTGCTCCCGCGGGACGAACGGAGGCTGCTCAGCGCAGCTTGCTGCGGGGTGCTGTGATCCCTATCGACCGTGCACTGGTGAAAAGTGGCTTTTGTGGGGAAAAAAACACGCCTTGCCCAGCACGGTTTCTTTTCCCAACAGAAAACCTGGCGCGATGGGCGCGGTGTTGTGGTGGCTCTTGGCGGTGCTGCACGAGGCGGAAGTTAGCTAGCATGGAAAGAGCAAGGCAAGTCCTAGCGGGTAAGGGGCAGCATTTTGGGATGCGACAGGAAGAAATTCACCCCAAGAAGATTCCCGTGGCACGAGAAACCTCTGCCACCGGGCAGCTGGCTGAGCACGGGGCAGCCCCGGTGCAGACAGCCGTCTGTCCCCAGCGCTTCTTGGGTGGGATGGAGGCACGGCTGCCCCAGCGTCCCCAGGACCTTTTCCCAGCCTCAAGTTCCCGCTGCCCCCTTCCTCCCCTCACCACACGAAGCTTCCCCGGCCTCGTTTCTCACAGATCAGGGAACGGAAGCGAGGCGAGGGAGGCTGATGGCAAACAGCTGCGCCGAGCCAGCTCCAAGGGGCCAGGGCGCAGGCAGAGGCGCGCTGGGGGCGATGGGCACGGGCGCTGCGGGAGCAGCAGCGTGGGATGGTTTTTCTCATCCTCGCGCTCTTGCTGCCAGTTTTACAACAAGGAATTAGCAAAAGCGGATCCTTTTCCAACTGAAAACGTGTCAAGCAGAGTCTTAAAATGTTTCCCAGCCGCCCATTGTTGTGCATGCTCTGCCAGAGGGGCTTTTCCCATCGTTAAGGAGAGCTTGGCGAAGGGTTAAGTGCGGAGGAATGCTGAGCAACCAAGCAGGCAGGAAGCGAGTATCTCCAAACACTCCCCTCGACCCATAAAAATAACATCAAAAACAAGATCTCAGTCCAAGCAGAAATCTGAGCTCGTTGGGAGAGAAGCGATGAACTCCAGCGGGGCTTGGTGGGAGCCGTTCGAGTCGCGTGGGAGACGGAGAGCCATAAAAGGGTTAAAGTTGTGCTTTTGGAATGGTGGGGAGGGAGGGGCAAGACAGGTTTAGAAGGATTATCGGGTCTTTTATTAGACAAACTGATGAGGTTGGGAAGGTGAACTTCTTGGCAGGCAAACTTCAGGTCTGGATTCAAAGGGATTTGCTGGCTTGAGGCTGGGAACGGCTCCTCGTAGCCGAACGTGATGAGTTAGGCAGCTACAAAGCTTGCGAAAACCGGGCAGCACCTGCGGCGTGGAGATGCTGCCCGGGGGTGGTCGATAAAATTCCCTGACTTCTTTTGGGATAGGGCGATCCAGCAGGGCGGACGGACCGTGCGCACCACGCTGCCCTTCTTTCACGGCTGAGCACATCGCCATTCCTGCTCGAGCATCCTCCAGCAGCGCCCACGGTGGTTTCACCCAGCGGGGCAGCCGAACTCCGCCGCTCCGCGCTGTCGCTGCCCCTCCTCAGGGGAACAGGGGGAGAAAACGCGGTGGAAAAGGGCTGAGGGGTTGGGATAAGGACAAGGAGGCTGCTCACTGATTACCCTCACGGGCAAAACAGACTCAGCGTAGGGAGATTAATGTCATTTATTGCCAGTGGCTAGCGGACTAGAGCAGTGGGATCTAAAAGCAAACTAAAAACGCCTCCGCCCCCCGAGCGGTGCAGGGGAACGGGGAATGGGGGCTGCGCTCAGCCCATGTCGCTGCGTCTCCACCGCTCCTTCGTGGTCACTCTGCCCCTGCTCCAGCGTGGGGTCCCTCCCACGGGATGCCGTCCTTCCCGAACGGGTCCTGCGTGGGCTTCCCACAGGCTGCAGCTCTTCAAGAGCTGCTCCAATATGGGTCCGTACCACGGGGTCCATCCTTCAGGAGCAAACTGCTCCAGCACGGGTCCCCCACGGGTGGCAGCTCCCACCGGATCACCTGCTCCTGCGTGGGCTCCTCTTCACGGGCTGCACGTGGAGATCTGCTCCGTGTGATGCCCCACGGGCTGCAGGGGGACAGCCTGCTCTGCCGTGGGCCTCACCACGGGCCGCGGGGGAACTTCTGCTCCGGCGCCTGGAGCACCTCCTGCCCTCCTTCTGCACTGACCTTGGTGTCTGCAGGGCTGTTCCTCACTCCTCCCTCTCCCAGCTGCTGTTGCGCAGCAGTTTGGTTTTTTTTTTTTTTTTCCCCCTTTCTTAAATCTGCTCTCCCAGAGGCACAACCAGCATCGCTCACTGGCTCAGCTCTGGCCAGCAGCAGGTCCCTTTTGGAGCTGGCTGGAGCTGGCTCTTATCTGACATGGGGCAGCTTCTGGAATCTTCTCCCAGAAGCCACCCCTGTGGCCCCCCCTGCTACAAGACCCTTACCACATAAACCCAATACAGCAACAAACCCAATAACGTTCGTCAAGCGCTGAGCTGGGGAAATGGGCTCCCCGGGTCGCCGCGGGGGCTGCAGCGGGGTGCGATCCACTCGGGGGCTGGCGCGCGCGGAGCTCACCGGGGCGGACGCGGAAGATGCGCCTCGCGCAGGTGTCGCACCCGGCGCTAAGTGCTGCTGCCGGCAGCCGGGCCGGCAAAGTCCACCGCACCCCAGGGTCTGCTGCCCCCCCACAAGTGTTGCTTACCATTGGGGTTACGACATGGGTGAGGATTTCGAAGCGTATTTCTGGCTGGAAAAAGAAGGCACTCCCTGTGTGCTTTGGTTTCGCATTTTCCCTTTGGGTTTGTTCTTACTTTTAATGTCTCGCAACACAGAACACGAACATCATCCGAAGAGCAGCCAAGAAAAGCGGCCAGAACCAATGCGTTCTCCATCTCTGGTCCCATGCTCCTATTTCAAAATCTAATTCCTGTTTTGCATAAGCTCTGTACTTTTACGTCTTTTTATTTATTAAAGTTCACGTGCTAAAATCGAGCCGTCCTGCGGCGAGGGAATGAGAGCTGCCCTGCACGTGGGAGCTCTGCAGCCAGCGGTGGGAGCGCTGCCTTTCACATGGGAAACGCAGGGCGCGAGCCAAAAAAAAAACATGCCTTTTGCAAAAGGAATTGCAAAGCTTGCACGCCCGGCAGCGAGCCGGCGGCTTTTGCTCCTCGTGGCACCGCGGGCAGGGATGGCAGCACGGTGTGGTGCGGCTGGGTCATGGCTGGGGTTTCGTGCTGCGGACAGACCGGGAAGGTGCAAGCGATGCCGCTCCGGTCCTCTGGTTTAGGATGCATAAAGTCATTTCCCAGCTTTAATAGGAGGAAGCAAAACTTGAAGGGAAGTTAGAAAAATGAAGCTGGTAAATAAGACTATTCTGCTAACAATGACTCGCGCCGCAGCAGATTACATTTGCAGGATTCCTGCGGAAGCGGCCGGAGGAGGACATTGTTTGGTGGTTTTGATGCAGGAGACGAGAAGATGGATGAAGCCGCTCGACGTTACGCGAGGCGTGTAGGAAGGAAGCCCCAGACCCGCTCCCAGGGCGCCCGTTCCCCCGGCCGGGGTTCCCCTGCGCCCCGAGGTGCCGGGCGGAGAGGTAGGTGGGACGGGCTGCGCTTCCCACGGGAACCCGCTGCGGCGCAAGGGGACTTGTGCCGAACACGCCGTTCCTTCTGCGCAGCGGGGCTTTCTGCTCTAAATAAAGCTTTCCTGCCCTTCCCTGCCGGTTTGTGAACAGCGGTTGCCCTGGGCTGGTCTCTACCAACCAGGGTGTGTGTGGCTTTTGGGGGGGAGACGCCAAGATTGAAAAAAACACGCAACGCACTCCTGGTTTCCACCGTTTGTGCCCGCAGCTGCCGCGCACCGGGGCGGCAGCCGGCTCTGCCCCAGGCGTCGTCCCCTCGGGCAGCACTCGGCCGGCTTCGCGCGGCTGCTACGACAAAAACAAGAGGGATCGGCAGCCCCGTGCCACCTCGCAACTGCTTTCAGGTGGAGGCGGGCGCCGAGAGTGGCCCTCGCCTTTGTCCCGCACCACTGGGGCTGGGAGGGGAGCCCCAGGAACACGGCTCCGAGCCGTTTGTTTTGCAAGCGTTGTCTGTCCTTTCTTAATCAGACACAGACCAGCTCGCTCCCAGGCAGCTTCCAGGCTGGAATGCAGCTGGCTTCCCTTCCCCTCCCCTAGGAGATGCTCCTCCGGCCGCGCACGTCCGGGTGACGCTGCGGGGCCGGCGCTGCCCGCGGGAGCACGACGGTGCCGTCACTGCCTGCAGCGTGCGGAAGCGCTCGGGGGCTTTCCCACGGCCACGGGCGAGCGCCACGAGTTTTCGGCCCCATCGCTCAGTAGTTTCCTGTGCGGGCTTCGTGTCCAAACCACGGGAATAACAAAGCACGGCGCCATGCGTGAAGAGGAGGGGGAGGCTGCGATAAACCCAGTGAGCCCGGACGGCTGCAGCCAGCGCCGGGTCGTGCTCACAGCCGAGGGCAGGGAAGGCAGCGGGAGCCGTGCAAGGGGTCCTGAGCAGCCAGGAGCATCGCGAGCGTCCTCAGAGCCGCGCGAGCTGTCGCTCGTTGCGCATTGTGGGGCTGCTCGTCAGCCTGTGTTGCTGCATAGCAAGCAAAATACAGAGAGGAGCGGCTGAAATAGGGCTTTGCTTAAGTCTGTAAGTTTAAAAGGGCTTTTTTGCCCTGTTCGACAGCAGCTCCCGACGGCTGTTACACAGGGTAGCACAAGGCACAACCTGATACAGAGCGGAGACCTCAGTTGCTCACCAGGAAATCGTGACTTTTATTATTTGAGTGCAACCTCTCCCGGCTATCAAGCTTCCCCTCCTTCCCGCAGTGCTCTCAGCACCCTCCTCCCCCTCTGCCATGAAGCCAAGCAGGTAAATCCAGCAGGAAAACGGTGCGCTGCCCACCCAGACCCGCTCCATGGGGATCTTGGGGGGCCGTGGGAGGGGCGAAAGGGGTTTGGGGGCTGCTTGAGGTGCCCTGGCCACCCACACCACGGCCGGACGCAGCCCGCACGAGGCTCCGGCCAGCGTCCCCGTGGCACCAAACGGCCCCGTTCGCCTGCTCGGAGCCTTTCGCTGCCCAGAGAGAAGAAGTTTGCGTTTTTTCCAGAGCACTTGTGTGCCTTTGAGCTGCTGAACCCCGAAACAGGCATTCCTGGAGGTCTGCGAGTGACACTGTGTGGTAGCAGCCCTGTCACCACTGGTAATTTGCTATAGAGATTATAGAAGAGGAACCCAAATTTTCGGCTAAAAGCACTCCCCAGCTGGCTAGGAAACATCTGCAGGGAACTCACCGCGCGCCGGGGCCAAGGCTGTGCACCGCGGTGCGGCCGGGGACGTGCGCTCGAATCCTATCGACAGAGATTACGCCCAAATCCTCGGGCTTTGGCAAAGCTCCTGCAAGTCCGCAAACTCCTCCTGGCGCGAGCTGGCCAGCTGCCGCTGGCCGAGAGCAGACGCCGTGCGACGGGGCCGTGCCCCCCCCGGTTCCCGTCGCCGCAGCGCACGCGGACTCTCGCAACTTTCCCTTTTCTCTCTTTTTTTAGCTGCTTTGGAGACCGCGGGCTTGAGCAGGTTTTGGCAGAGCGGGCGCGGGGAAGGGGTTTCTCAGTGCCTCACCGACGCTCGGTCTGCAACGGAAAGTGAGAAGTCGCGTTATTAACCCTCACGCTGCGCCGGGGAGCTCTTCCAGGCGTTTGCTGCTTCTCCTGCGGAAAGAACTAAGAGTGAGCTCCGCGTCCTGCCTGCACTTCGACTTGAGCACCCTGGGGCAACTTCTCTGAAGCATTTCCATCGCAGGAGCGAAGGCAGAGCTGGGCTGGACGAGGTGCCGAGCGAAAAGCTCTGGGTCAGCTCTCCTGCAAGACCTCGGGAGGGAGACACGGGGCCGGTGCGACAGCAGCGAAGCGTGGTCCCGAGGCTGAGCGCTCCCAGCCCGCAGCCGCGGGGCTGTCGCTGCCCGAGGTGCAGCGGGGCGACCTGCCAGAGCTAGCGCTGCCGGTGCTCAGGTACAAAGCCTTGCCTTTGCTCTCTTTCTGTTTGACTCGGAAAATGAAATGTTAAACGTCTAACCTGGCCTCGCGCCCGCAGGGGATGCTTTTGCTGTGCACAGGTCCCCGGCTGGGCAGCTTTTGAGCTCCTCCTGCCTTGCACAGAGCCGAGCTCAGCCCGCGAAGCTGCTGGGTGTTCCCGCGTCTGTGCTGGGGCCAGGCGCGAGCGGGCGCTTGGATGGGACGCGCGCCCAGCCCGGGGCTTGGGCGACGCAAACAGCGATCGGCGCGGCCGTGCAGCGGCACCTCTACTCCCAACGCCAGCCAAAAGTCACTCCCTCAGTAGTCTGGGTTTTTTTTGTTTATTTTTTCCCCCTCAGTGAAACTGCAGAGGAAGGAAGTAATCCGAGCAGGCTGGGTTTGGGTCAGAGCAGTGCTAAAATGCTGTAAATTTATGTCGTGCCGGGGGCTGAGAGAGCAGCTCACCTCCTGGCCCTGTCGCCGGCTTTCTGCAGAGCCGAGCCGCCAGCTGGATCACGAGGAGGACGGAGGCGGCGGGCAGCACGAACGCCAGCAGCCACAGAAGACATCTGTCTGCAGAGCGGGAAGAAAGGAAGGGAAGAAGAAGGGCGGTTGGAAAGCGTTCCACAGAGGTTGGAAAATGGTTGGAAAATTGGAACGTCCGAGCACAGCAGCGGGGCAGCCGGGTAGAGGGAGGAGATGTCGCGGCTGTACCGCAGGGCGGTGTGCCCAAGGGACTGGTTTTAAAGCATCTCAGCGCACGGGGAGCCCAGAGAGGTGGGGAAAAGGGATTTCCAGATTTTCCTTATGAGGAAAGGCTGGAAGAACTGGGGTGTCGTGGGCTGACAGAGGCCGAGATCTGCTGCGGAGGGCGACGATGGACTCATTAACCTCCCCGCGTCCTTTGCTGTATATTTCTAAAGACCGCAGTAGCCGAAGCAGTGGGACAGGAGCGTTAGGGGCTTAGATCCCTGGCTAAGCCAGTGATACCCGTGCATCCGCGGCCAGGACACCCAGCGAGCATGGAACAAGCGCAGAACAAAGCCCGCGGTCCCGAGGGAGAGGCCGCGCGAGCTGACCCGTGCCACCGCTGATGGCCACGCTGATGTTCCTGCCCGTGCCGCACGCCATGGCCGTGCACGCCGCGGCCCCGTCCCACCGCTCGGCCGAGACCCAGGTGAGGCTCCAGGCGCTGAGGACGCTGTGCCTGTCCACAGCCGCGGCTGCCACTGGGGTGTCCCCGCCGTGGTGCCACCGGACGGTGTCCCAGCCCTCGGGGAGGTCGTAGAGGTGGCAGAGCAGGGGGATGCTGTCCGGGGGCTGCCCGCGCTCCTCCACGTCCACAGGCACCAGGATGGAGAGCTTGGGCTCTGTGGCATCTAAAGGCAAGTGGGAAAATCCGCGCTGGCGGTGGCACAAGTGTCACCCGCAGCGGTGGAGCCCCAGTGTCACGGCCCCGCAGCCAGCAGCGGCGGGGGCAAGCTGCATCCTCGCCTCCTGCCCGATTTCTCCCCTGATGTCCCCAGGGATGTCCCCAGCACCGACGCACGCCGCCGTACCCACCTGTGACGACGAGCCTGGTCCTGTTCCCAAAGCGGGAGTAAAGGTCGGTGGAGCTGCAGTAATAAATCCCAGAGTCCTCCCGCTGCACGGCGCTGATTTTAAGGGAAAAAACCTGTGCTGTCATCGTCGACGAGTACTTCCCCCTTGCAGGTGATTGCGCCGAGCTCTGGTAGATCCAGCGCAAGCTGCCGTCCGGCTTCTCCCTGTACCAGTTCACGCCATATCTGCTGTCCACGCCGTCACAGCTCAGCTCCGCCGTCTGCCCGGGGAGCAGCCAGCGCTGCGCCGGGCTCTGCTGGACCCACGGCTCCTCTGCAAAGGCGGCTCCTGCGCGGGAGGAGAGGGTTTGGACGCAGCAGCCAGCACTGCAGGGTCGCCCTGCGCGTCAGGCTGTCGGCTTCTGGCTCCGAATCAGCGCGTTTGGGGGGTTTTAAGGCAAAATTGTCACGCCACAGCGATTTGGCTGCTCGGTTCCTTAGCCCAGAGGCAGAGCCCTGCGCTCCGGTGCTTCGCCTGCGCACCCGCAGCGCAGCTCCTTTGGGAAATGGGCGTTTTGCACGGTTTTTGCAATGCTCCTGTGCAGCTTGAAGAGCCTCACGGGCACTCACAGAGGGTGCCCTGGCTGCCCCGGGTGCAGGAGCATCGCCCCCGTTTAGAGACGCAGAAAGGGAGACACAGGGCAGGGAAGGCGCTGGTGCCGGGCCACGCGCGCCGGTACAGACAGGACCATCTGTGCTTCCTCCGGTGTCAAACAAGTTGTGCGGGCAAAAAAAAGCTCGGCATCGCTGTACCGGTGTTTTGCGTGGGGTTGCCCGCTGTGCTTTGGTGCTCAGGAGAGCGTCTCGACTCCGCACAGAGCCAGAGCTGCCTCTCCCTGAAGCAGGAGCGCCCAGGCGTGGATTTTGGGATTTCGCACAGCTGCTGCGTTCGGGCTTTCAAAGAGATTGCATTGAAAGCGTTATAGGTAAAACTCTTCCAGCAAATCTCTCGTGAGTGTAAGCCACGCAGCTGCCTCCCCTCCCTCCGCTCTCCAGCTCAGGTTAAGCGATCTCAGACAATCCCAAGCGGGTTTAGCGCAGCAGAAAGCACGGCCGGAGCGTGTGCGGAGCGGCACGTACCTGGCAGGAGGAGCAGGATAACCCCGGGCAGGTTGCAGGGCATGCTCCAGCTGGGGCGGGCAGCGGCCACGCTCCCCGGTCGCCTCTCAGGTCTTGCAAAAAGCTTTTACTGGGCAGAAGGGAGGTTTTCGGTGGGTGTGGGACGGGGGCTCTGGTGCCCCTGGAAGCCCCGAGCAGCTCGCCCTGCCCCGGTTGCGCGGGGTTCCCAGCCTCCGCGTGCCGCGGCGCGAGGTGCGGCTCTGCCGTGTCCCGCGGGGGAAGCGAAGGTTCTGCCTCAGCTTAGCGAGGGGTGAAGCTGACGGCGGGGTTCGGCAGCGGGCGGGATGAGGACGTCCTGGAGCCTGGGCGTCATTTGGGGTTGCAGAGGCGGAGAGGGGAGGGGAGGAGATGTCGGGGAAGGGGATGGAGGTTAGAAAACAAAACAGGGCGGCGGATGCAGCCCTGGACTCCTTCGCCCCCTCGCCAGGTGCTTGGCGGGCTGTGCCCCCGCTCTTGCTCACGAAATGGAATTTAATTCCAGCTCCTAATTGCACCGGGGGGGTTCTCCTGTGCTTTGCCTGAGGAGCCCTGGCCTTCCTCCCCTGACTCTCCCTCTCTCCAAGCTCAGCGCTGGGGCTGCTCGCGGTGTCTGGGCTGGAGCAAAGCTCCCGTGTGCCTGCACGCGGGCCGAGCCCGTGCAGCGGGGAGACACAGGTCTGCTCCGGAGAGGAGCACGCAACGGCCGAGGTGGGCAGTGAGGTGCCCGCGGGCTGGGCAGGGCCCCGGGGAGCCGAGGGGCACCAGCGGGGCGAAGGCAGCTCGCGGAGAATTGGCCTTTCTGCAGCAGCTGGAGGCTGGGAGCGGGGCTGCTCGAGCTGCCGAGCGCTGCGGTCAGGCTCACCTCGTTTATTTTGTCACTTCTCTGCTGTTTATTCGCGCAGAACCCCTTCCCCCCCACTTTGCTGCCAGCAGACCGTTGGGTTTGAAGTTTTTCATCGCCAAAGTTTGGCGCTGGTTTAGCGACAGAGCCTTGTTTGCCGAACCACAACAGGAAAGCAGGGCAGGGCTAGGGGACCGAAATTGCCTCTCGCCTTCACTCCCTTGCCCTTTGAAGGTCACCCTTAAGGCCACTTCGGCGAGAGGCTGATGTGAGGACATCTGGGGGGGGGCGGGGCGGGGGCAGGGGGGGCAGCCGCCCCCGCCCCGAGGCAGCGCTCCAGCATCTGCGCTGCGGTTTCCCCCAAAAAGCAGCAGCGGCGCGGCGCGCTGTGGTTTGTAGTGCCCAGCACTGGGGCTGGCTTCTTCCTTCGTGCCGAGTATTTGGGGGTGGGCGTCAGGGGCTGCGCCGGGGGCGTCAGAGGGTCCTCGAGGGGCCGCCTCCAGCCCCGAGCATTGCAGTAATGGTTAAAAACCCAAGTTTTCCTCCCAAATGCAGGTCCCACGCAGCGCCTGGCTCAGGAGATGGGTTTCGTGCCGGCAACACGATGCGAGCTCTGCTCCCGGGGATGCACCCAGCAGCTGCCGGTGGCTGCGCATGGGGACATCGCATCCCTCGTGGGGACACCGCATCCCTCGTGGGGACACTGCGTGCACGTGGCTGGGGGGGGTCGCTGCCGGGGCCCCGCGCTTCAGGCAGCATTTTGTCCCGGCGTGCTCGGCCGCTCCGCACAAGGGCTGGGACGTGCGCGCCGATGGCACCCAGGGGTTTGTCCCGCACGAAGGCGCTGCTGGCGGCGGGGCTGCTGCTGCTGTGCCCGGGTGAGCATCGGGGCCGGGGCTCGGGGGGGCTCAGCTCGGGGCTGAGGGGTCTCTTGCTTTCCGAGCGACCCCTGGGTGGTGGGCGCATGGGGCTACGCCGGGCTGGGCTTGGGGGGGCAGGTGGTGAGCGAGCCCCCGGTCATTCCCTGCAGCTCCGGCAGCGCCGCTGATGCTGCAACAGCCCCAGCCCGTCCTCTTCGTGGAGCCCGGGGCAGCAGTGGAGATCGGCTGCGTGGCGGATGGGGCTCTGGATGGCAAAGGCAACATCTTCTGGTACTGGTGCAGCCCTGGGGGGCAGCCCCAGGTGGTCCTGAGCTGCCTGGACGAGCCGCGGGCGGGATTCTCCTGCGAGTACGAGAGGCCCCNNNCGAGTACGAGAGCCCCCGCGGCCCGCGGCCCACCGCTGCCCCCCGCCCCAGCCACACCGGCCTCTACCTCTGCGCCCGCAGCACCGGCCCCAAGATGGAGTTCGGCAGCGGCACCACGCTGCTCGTGGGAGGTAGGAGGGCAGCTGGGCTGGGGGGCGGGCGGGGGGACCCCCAC
>VXAL01013328.1:19325-39475 GCA_013399475.1 Chauna torquata | reverse complement strand
GCGTGCTCCCGCAGCGGCACCGGGTCCCCTGCCAGGCACCGCCGAGGTGTCTCCTGCCGACCTGGAGACAGAGAGGGAAAGAACAGAATAGGTGAGCAACCAGAAGAAAGCACCCCGAGAAACTCACTGATGAGCCCAGAGCCCATCCCAGAGGAGGCAGAGAAAGTCGTGTCTAACGCTGTATGCAGCGAACTGCAAAAGCCAAAGGCAGAAAACTCCATGGTAGGTGCACAGTAATCAGAACCAGTAAAAGTTTGTTGCTTCTTTTTTTTTTTCCCCTCTTTTTTTCTTTCTTTTTCCCTCCAAATAGCTGATTATCTATCTCCCGTTCTATCTGTGCATCTATCTATCCATCTATCTATCCATCGATCCATCTATCTAATTAGTTCAAGTATTTCCTTCCAGAGCAAATAATTACATTACATAAAGAAAAAAAAATTGCTTCGAGCTAAGAACGAACTGTTTAAAAAAAAAATCTAAACTATTTTGCCTAAATGAAACAGCAGTAACACCTAAAAGCTGTCTTCTTTTTAAAGCATCCAACACACTGGGAGCTGTGTTCGGGTTGGAAACCAATGTCCTCGGCAAGAAAAAAAAAAAAAAAACCTATTCAAATTTATATGCAGTCATACAAAAAAATCCAGAAGGAAAATAAAAATGGTAATCCATACCTAAACCGAACAGAAGTAAAAATCACCAGTAAGGTTTGGGGGTATTTTGCACTGGAATAAGGCGCTGTGAGTTGTTGGCTGCAGAGACAGAAGGGCTCTGTGGAGTTCTGGAAGTGGCCAGATGTCTTTATATCTGTCTACAGCATGCTCTGCCTCTCAGCACTTGCCTTTATAATCTCACGCATAATTGGCCTTAATCTGATTATTTCCAGCGCTGTCTACAGTGAGTAACTTGGATAGGTCTATTGGGCCCTACAAATGGCCCACGTGGTGTGTAGAGGAGNGGGGTGGAAAAGAGAAAAAAAAAAAAAAAAAGAGAGATGAAAAGAAAAAACCCGTCATTTCTCAGCAAACATCAGGAATGTGAACAGCAGCAACAAAATCCCATTCTTTTCCGAGCGTTCGCGCTCCGGGGCTCGGCGGCCCCGGCGCTCCCCCCAACCTCGGGTGCCCCCGGGCTGCGGGGCCGGGGNGGGCCGGGCCGTGCCAGCCCTGCCCCGCCGCCTGGACCCCGGCGCTGACAAAGCGCTGGCTAATTGCCGCTGGATGGGTTTTGGGGGGCCGCTCTGCACACGCCTTGCCTTTCCAAGCGATCGTACCGCAGCAAAGTTTGATTTTGTTCACAGCGAGGGGTCTCTGGATTTATGCTCGCTTCCCGTCTGCAAATGATATGCGGCGGGACCCTTTGCAATTACTTTTAAAATGCATCCGAGACATAGGCTCAGCGGAGAGAGATGGTCCTTGCCTCAGCCCGGGTGAAAATTAGACTTTAAAGTACCCAGATGAAATTTTCAAGTCAGGGACGCGGGATTGGATCAAATCACATAAACTGCAAAAAAAGCAAGTATAATGGCGCATAATTGGTTCTGTAATAGCATTACACAAGGATAATAGCCTGTTATGGCCCCCTGCACATTAAGTGCTTCCCTGGCGTAAAGCCTTTATGATATTAAAGGGGGAATATAATGATATTTTGGTTATTAAATGCGTGTAATTAATTTATGCACCACTGAAAATAAAGTTGGTATTATGACCCACTCAAGATGCATCAGAAGATGTAAGTCAGACAACTGTTGATAAGTTCTGGTGTCTATGTTTCGTCTAGACTGCTGATTTTATTTTGGAACAACTGCTTCTCCGGCAGACTACACAAATTTAATATTTTATAAACATTGTAATGTTCTGTGCAGGAAGGGCGAGCAAATCTACACAGGCTCTCTTAGATCTGATGGGAGTTTAAAGACATAGCACGTTCATACCAGAGCAAAGGAGATGGATACAGACGATACAGGTGCAGAAATAGACAGAGATTTTAAAGAGATGATGTCTTTGGAAACTTATTCTGCATATAGGATCTCATTAAATTAACACTAATAAGCCCTAGAAATATCACCTGCTCTATTTGCCTTTCACACTAGGCATAGATGTAGAAATCCCCCTAATGTATATTCAAGCTGAAATTACATTTCAGTCTTGTAAAGCACTATTTTAGCAAAGCAAGGCAAAATTGGAGATCCAAACAGATCTGATCCTATCTTATCCATTCACCTACAATTTTAGCATACTAGTGATAGATTTAGAAAGCTACATTCGTACATGTTTATATATAAATATATTTACATGTATACACATACATAAAGGCTTTTAGGGAAATCACCGTTTGACAACAAATATTATTGACTTACCATCCAGGCAAGTCTCTGAAACGCAAAGTATATTATGAATCAAGCCAGCTTTTACAGCACCATGCAAGACCAACGTTCTGAATCTGACTGCACTCCCTAAAATAGCAGCACACGCTTTAGGTCAATTAACCTTAAAAAGAAGAACATAACCCAGAGGTACTGTCTGGATCTCCCCTGCTAGCCTCTGCATCCTGAGCTTTAAAATCCATGCAAGGCCAGTACTGCGGGATCCCTCTGCATAGAGACAGACGTGCCTCTTCCTTCTCTCTGACGTCGGGGAGAGAGTGAAAGTGAGTGTTTTATCATAAGAACCCCTAATAAAATAATAATAACTTCATTATGGCACTCTCAGGCCTTGCTCTAGTCAGGGGGCTGCATTGCTCTTTTGGCTCCAAGACTCACTTTCTCCAGCAGTTTGAAGCCTGCAAATTCAGCGTATTGCAGGAGGCAGAGAGGGTGAAATGGAGCACGGGGAAGTGCTCCAAGTCGCCGCTTTTTAAATAGAAGCAGAAGGACCCAGAGCCGGTAGGCTCAACTTTTTCCCAAGGAGCAGCAGCTGCAAAACAAGGAGATAACTAAGCAATATATAATCCCCCACCTCTCGCCAGTTCGGTGCCTGTTTAATTTTCATGCACGAGACGCGGGGCTGCCGATAATTAAAAGTTGGCGCTTCGGAGTCTGTGGTGCCGTTCTCCGGCGGCCGGGGTCCAGCGGCGTCGGCTACAGCGTGGTTCAGCACCACGGAGAGCTCCGCGCCCCCGCGCCCGGCACGGCCCGGCCCGGCACGGCATTGTCCTGCACGGCACCGTCCTGCCCGGCCCGGCACGGCCCGGCATTGTCCTGCACGGCACCGTCCTGCCCGGCACGGCCCGGCATTGTCCTGCACGGCACGGCGCGGCCCCGCACGCCACGGCACTATCCTGCACGGGCCGGCACGGCCCGGCTCGGCCCGCCGGGGTGTAGCGCGGGGTCACTCCCTTCCCCGCAGGCAAGCCTGCTGTCAGCACTGTTTCTGCGCCTCTCCGTGCCCCTCCTTTTATAGACGCCTTCTTGCGAAGCTGGGACCCTGGAAAATAACGAGGAGATTGCTTCGAGTCACGGACAGTATTTCTCTGGTAGCTCCTCTTGCCTAGCTACCAAAGGCCAGCATTAAAAACAACCTGAAGCATGAAATACAGGGGTGAGCTACAATATTTCAGCAAAAAAACCCTTTCTGTGCAAAGTCGTTAAAGTCTGTCATACACATTCACACTTCTCATCACCATCGTTACTATTGTCAGTATCAGTTAACAGGTCTGCAAGGAAAAGCCCAATATAATTCTGGACAGACGTTTTGCTGATTGTGTCTGCCTCCAGGACCAGCAAGCCTGTTCCTGCGCTGCACACACAAACACATCTCCGCTCATTTTCCTTCCGTGACCGTAAAACCTAGGACTGAACTGGCGAGCAAAGTAACTGAATGGACGCTTTCTTTGAGAGCTCAGCTTTGAGGGGATCATTTGTAAAACTCAAGAAAGTCTGAATGGCTCAAGTTTGATGAAACGGCTCTCTTGTCTTTCCATGCCCAAACACTTCCTTTCCCTTGATTCTCAATACCTGACCACAGAAAAAGCTAGCATCTAAAAGGTTATTTTACCCTAATTCATGTGCAGTAAAATGTATTTTCCAATTAACCAAATTTGCCGATTTGTCCCGCTTGGACACTCTTATAATTTATAATGTAAAAGTGTTCTTTCTTTATCTAAAGACCAAGGTGACTGCTTTTAATTTTCTGTAACCTCTTTACACTTGATGTTCACCAGACTCATAATGTTAATTGGCTTCATATACGGATCATCAGTTTAATGAAGGAATAAATCCTATGTTGCTTTATGTCCCTCTGTTTTAACAATGATTGCTTTAATGAAGAATGTGACGTGTTTGAAATCAAAGCTGCAGGAGACGGTTTTTTTTTTTTAATTATGACTGAAATGCTTATTTAAAGCTAAAACCATGAGATTTCCATATTTCAAAAGGTTTTATTTAAATGATTTTCCATGGAAAATACTGACACATCCTTCAGCAAATAACTTTCTAGTTATTAGTACAGACTAACGCAGTTTTGTAATATGAACATCCCAATTAGGTTATTAAAATATCTCTGAGCTGATTTTATACCGCTGCAGTTTTCATTCAGAGTTTAAGTAAAACTCCTACCGAGTTCAAAAGGAGTTATGCCCACCTAAATAAGGAGCATTTGAGTGTAACAAATACGTCCCTTTGTCAACCTACTGTGTTTTCATTGTTCACATGTACATGAAGAAAAGTATAGGGGAGAAAGAATTGTCAGTTCACGCACAAAAGCTCTGGATTCCTGTGATCTATTTCTCCCCATGGGGATTTCAGGATTTCGGGAGCAAGGGTAAAATGTAATGAAACATGGGCTCATAGAGGTAGGTGACTGCAAATCAGAGCATCAATTAGGCCAAGCTGGAAAGCAGCAATTAGACCAAACTGCATGTGCCGGTTATACTAGCTGCAGCAGGTTTAAAATGTACAAAGCAAATGCATTCTGGTAATTGAACTTTTACGTTCCTGGTCCCACTTACAATGAAAGCAAGCTTCCCCCCACCCCACCCCCAGTGGGGAGTGCATATGATGGATATATTTTTTCTCATTTGAGAGCTGCTGTCTGGACTGAAATTACATGATCCTTAGATGTGGGAACATGCAACACAGAAGACGAAAGTCTCTCATCAAGGCCTGGGCCAGGGCTGAGCAACCTAAGTACTTGGACAGAAATTTCAGGACACGGCAGAGGAAGTGGATGGGAGGGGAAGGATGTCAGCTAAAATTCCATACCACTGAGAAGCCATTCAGTGTGCCAGGCCTGATCCCACGCCCTTTGGTTCATGTCTCCACAAGTATTGTACTCATTCAACACAGGTCACACCAACCTAAACACACCTTTTCTCAGCCCTCCCTCCTCCATAGCATTACTGTGTCTGAGAGAGCTGTGTCCTGCCTTTCAGAGCTGCCCACAACTACACCCCGCGGCCAGCACTGTACGAACATGCAGAAGACAGCCCATAACCCATACTTTGCCTTCCCACTCCATGGAGAAAAAGAAGATACTCTGAGGCATCTCTAGAGTCACAGATGACTCGTCTGCCAGGAGGTTTTTTCAGTAGCAACAGTCCTCTACATGGGGCTGTGCCTTCGCTGAACCTGTGCCTGGTCCCTGTGCTCGTTACCATTCGAAGTGACTCGGTGCAGGCTGGAACTATGTCAGGATTTATTGAGGCAAAACAACACAGGTTTTCAGGGGGATTGTCCGGTGTGGATTTTTTTTTTTTCAGTGAAGATGTCATATAAAGATGCTTCTTCCCAGATGTGCTCTTTCCCACTAAAATGAGTCTTCTAATCAAGATTTGTGAGAAAAGACTTCCAAGGGAGCAGCTATAAGAGTGAGAAAAAGTAGTAGCACTACTTGAAGGTAGGAAAATGAGGTACAGAAACTGACAATTTCCTCAAGTTATCCATAATGGACAACTACTTTAGAAGAGAGCAGTGGACTTAGAGTGTATAAATCAACATCTTAACCATTTGACCTTGCCTTTAGAGAAAAGTTGTGTTTTTTTGTTTGTTTGTTTGTTTTTTGGTGTTTTTTTTTTTTCCCTTCTGTAGAAGCTGCTGCTCTGGCTTGCCAGAATCCAATGTTTCTGAAAATTCAACAGATTTTACATAAATATGGATGATATGATTATTGATACTCTTTACCCTGGTCAAAGGCAGAAAAGTGATTTCCTATTGCCCAAAAGGTACACAGACCTAATGGAAGCTTGAAAGTTGTGGAGGTCAAAATTAAAAATTGGAAGACAAATAATATTTCAGATTTAGGTTTGTACTCTCTTTCTGTGGTCCTTATTTTACCATGGACTTGACAATTTATTTGGAATTTTTCAGACACTTGGAAGGAACTGGCCCTTGAAATATACATCACTTGTACTATTGTTTTTTCATGCTTTGTTTAAAAGGAGTACATTTAGGAACAAGAACATAATATTCTTAAATATAGCTGTCCAGTTTTAGGCTCCTGATCCATGTAGAGCCCGTGAAACAATGCCCTGCTTTTCAAAGATGCTGACTATTGTCAAGAAACTATCTGTGACTTCAGAAACCCTGAAAATGTCTCACTGTTTCCAGAGACATGGTCCCTTTACTTCTCCATGACTACTTATGTGAACAAGACAGGGTAATTGGATTTCTGGCAGAACAAACTTGACTTAGATCTCTAGTTGAGTATGTAGATGGTCCAACACCATGTTTATGCTACTTGGAAAGGTATTTTGGTGCTGTCATGGCCTTGTTCTTCGCCAAGTGGGATAAAGCCAAATCTTTATTTCAGTATCAACAAGGTAAACCCTTGTGCTTTCTCTGTGAAATTCCTTTCCCCTTTTTTCTTTTTCTCATGATGGGTGGATGACAGTTCACACGTAACATCTTCTTAGTCCGTCAGCCCACCCTTCTAACCATTGTTAAGTTCAAGCCAAGTTCATTCCTGTCCTACCTCTTAGCATTTAATTTGATGGAAAACTAGGACTAGGCCTTTCTCCATCCAAATCCCTCTGGAGTTATTTCCAATGATCTGGATGCTCTGCACTAGAGTATTTGTAATGAAAGGCACTGCTGAAACAACACTGATAATAGTATTCACTGATGTTCAGAGATTTGTTGATTCAGAGAATGAGATGGAACCATTTAAACAAGCTGAATATTACATGCATAAAGGAAAGGAGAAATTCATAATTCATTCTTTGGGCTTAAGAATAAGGCAATGCAGGGTCATGCAAAATTTACAGACAGGGTCCTAGAGCATTCTAAAAAAAACGCAAATTGAAAGACCATCCATGCCATCTTTCAGCTCTGGTTTCATGAATCTTATCTTTCCCAACATATTTTCTTAAAACAGGACCACAAAGCCATCCTCTCCACCCCTTCCTGTGCCCTCTATCCCAATTTCTTACCTTAAAATCCAAGTCCTATCACTGTTTCAGGCACTTTGTAGTATTTGGTCTACATAAGAAATGTCTGAAAGGCTTCAGACAGGGCTCTGAACACAAACAAGTTATCACACTTCATGACACTTGCAAAGGTCACTCACCTATCAATGAAAGCGACAGAAACTAATTTGTGGGCTTATGTATATAGAGATAGCACAGAGAAGTTACCAAAATGTGCCGATCTCAAGACAGTGTGTGGTGAACAAGGAAAGGCTGGGTAGCCTGGAGGAGCACAGAGCTCTGGGCAGCTGATGGACTTTACCTAAGGTTGCTCTTGCTCAAGAAGCAAGTGATAAATGTATGAGCTGTCATATGGGAAACAACAGGAGAAGTGGCATGGCCACTGTCTTGCTGTTAATCAGTTTATTTATGCTGCCTGGCTGGGTGGGAGCAGAGAACCCTGCTGACATTCTCTGGAGTTTTTTTTAGTGTTTGCAATGTTCAAACCATCATTTATGTATTTATTTATATTTAGGTCTATTTTCTCGGTCTGTCCTTGCACAAATTGCATTTAAATTTTCAAACTTTACATTCACCTTTTATATTTGCTTTTGATTTGCAATCACAAGTCTCAGAACACATCTCTTGCAGCCCAATACAGAAGAAACCTGCTCGGAATATTTTAAGTTTCTTTTTAAAGATTAAATGTTGAGCTGTGAACACTGAAACTGTTCACAGTAAAAATCTGCCCTTTGACATTTTGTTCAAAAAATAATAAAACTTTTGAAAATGTCCAAAATGCACTTTTAATGAAGAAAATCCTAAAATCACTTCAAATTATAAATATAAAATTAATGTTGTTGAAATCAGAATAAATGATTATGAACCTTCGAAATGTTTCAATGTAAATTTTTTTTTTTAGCCTTTTGGCAAGCAAAAAATTTGAAAGCTCATTTGACTGCTTGACCCTGAAAATTCTTATGTACCTGCACCCAGAATTAAAGCTGTGAGGCTGAAAGGTGTGGAGTCACAAAGCCAGTGGTGACCTGGGGTGTGAGCACATGCTGTGCTCTGTCCTGTCCACTTACCAAAGACTGCTGCCTTTGAAACAGCTTCTGAGCCACCACATCTGAAATCCAGTAAGAGGAGCCAGATGGGAACTTTGGTGGCTGTGCACTTGCCTCACGCACAGAACATCAGCGGTTGCAGCATCCTCCAGAGGAGGGAGCTGGTGGGCAGCTGGAAATGGCAACTGCACGCAGCCTCTGACTTCCATCCACAAAGCCACAGCAATTTTGGGCTCCCAAGGCTCTTAGGCCAGTTTGAAAACGTCACTTGGTGACTGCTCATTGCCAGGGTTGTACCAACTGGAAGTTACTCTTGTAGTTCAGCTCGAAGACTATCAAGGGCTGAAAATACAGCGCCTCTCAAAACGTACCCTTGTGAGTTAGAAAGACTTACTACAATAATAACTGTAAATGATATTTGGAAACAGGACATTCTGGGAGAAATAATCCTATGAGGCCTCAAGACATCTCAGAAGTGATATGTATATGTTAGTTATTTGCTGACCCATTTTCCAACAGCAAACTAGAAAGCAAAATTTTGCATAATTGTGCAATACTACATGAAAAATAAGTCAACTACTTTCATTTCACATTCTAGGCAATTATCGCCAACCTGTGTGAAATTCCCAAGGCAATATATAAATGTAGATAGGCTCACTCAGGAACAGTGGATTTCCAGAAAGTCTGGAGAATTTAGAAATGGTTTTGCATTGCCATAATCTTAAAATAAATGTGAGGATCTTTTTTTGTTTGTTTGTCTGATTGTTTTTGTTTTTTTAAACAAGACAAAATCCTTGTAACAAAAGAAGCAGAAAAACACTGTCAAAACCCAGTGCTAATACTAAATACCACATTTAGGAAATGTATAGTTATTCAAGATGGGAAGCAACAAGCACCACGTGCAGCTCAACAAATGCAAAGTCTTGCTCCTGGAAGGGAACAATTGATTCCTTTCAAGCAAGTCGGATGACACAGAACAGAAGCTACACTGACTTGCAACCATAGGTGCCGGTTTTACACTGCCTGACAATTCTGTCTAACCTGATAGTTCAAAGTTAAACGAGCACAATTTTTGTGAGCAGATCTGAACCAGTATACTGGGACTTACGCCATAAAACTGCTTTGTGTCATGAGGGCTGGATTTACAGCATCACCAAATCATGGTTTCAGTTAAAGGTCAATCACTTCTCAGAAACAGGTCATTTTCCCACTTAGAGGCAAAACTTACAGCTTTTGTTTTCCAGAACTAAAACAGGCTGTGATCTAGCTCTGAATTAGGGCAGTTAGTATCTGCATAAATCTATAACTGCACACATCCTTGTGACAACAAGAAGTTAGCAGTCCCTCTTATTCTCTCAATGGCTTCTAGCAATAAACCCAGTAGGAAGAAAGAAAACATTCAATTAGCTGCCTTAAGGCACAATTGTCTCATTTACCACAGGTCAGTTCACACCTGCTAACTACTCTCCTTGAAGGTAAGCTACAGTCAACACCAGAAGGGGAGAAATGGCCTAGGTGTGACATGGTTTTGTATGAAGCCGTTGAAATGCATCCCCTGGATGTGGCAATGTTCTCAAATTAGCCCTGAGCACTACACCTCAGTTACAGATAAGTAGCACTGTCCTTTGGGAAGCAGTTTGGGATGAACCAGAAGGAAGGCTGCCTCTGTGAGAACAAGAATGTGTATGCCCATGGACATGTATAAGAAAGAACCAGCATATGAAACGTTTGTGTGTATATATTTGCAAATGGATGCACATGTGATCTTAAAGGTTCTGGAGCTGGACTGGAGACCATCTGGAGGCTTCAGTACCTGCGGGAGAGCCTGGGCACCCAGCTTCTGTCCTCTCCTGTCAGGAGACGAGCTCCAGGACTACGAACCAAATACTATCTTCCGCAGATCTTGTAAGAAAGCACATAAATGCCGCTTTTCCTACAAGGAGAATGGGCCCATAGTAAACACTCCAGGCAAAGCAGAGACAACTCAGAGCATTCCTAACTGGGTGCCTTGTATTTCCAAGGCCTGCAGAGCAGAGGCCTTTCAGCTGCTTATAGCACTGCTGTGCTCCAGCTTCCTCAGGCCAGGCACATTTCAGTTATCTTCCCCTCACAAAGGAAACCATCCTCGACCAGTTCCCCCAGGCCAATCCCTTCTGCCTCACCAAGCCACAGGACATCACCAGCATACCCCTCCCTTGCTCTGGTGCCAAGAAGCACCTTCCTCTATGCTCATGATAGGAGCACCACAGAAATGCCTTAAAACAAGCGGTTCTACAAACAGGAGACCACAGAAGTATAATCTCTTATGGATTTGTGCTCTTTGCCATTTGCTCTCCTCGTGAGCACACCCAGATCCCACTTAATATCCCACTGCAGAGGTGACTGGGCCAGGTTTGGTGCTCTCCCCACCCCACACAATAACAAGTGTGACTGCATGCACCTCACTCACCTGGGCCTCTTTAGTTCCAAACTTGGGACATCCTCTGAGTCATGGGGCTGAGCATAACCTTGCAGCTTTACCATGTGGTTGGATTCTTTTCCTAGGCATTGTCTGGGTCTTTCTGCCTCTGAAGTCTTGCTTTCCACATGCCTGTGGAAGTAAAACACAAGTTGTGTTATTGACTGGAAGAGAATCACACTGATGCTGTACAATTGAGAGGATGCAGAGCCCCATGGTCTGTCAGAGACCCAAGCCAGCAAACCTTGAGCTGCAAAGCTGGATGCCGTACAGATGCAGCACCAGGAATGGCTGAGTGGGGACCCTGCTTCCAGCCACCAGCTGAACCAGTGTGGACAGCCCTATGTGTGCTGTTGCCATGCCCTCAGTGAGGCCCAGAGCTGGTGGCAGGGGAGAAGCTGCAAGGCTCTCCTTCAGCGCAGGGCTCTCCTCTACATACCTCTGAATTTGGGTCTCTGCTCTTGGTAGTACACTGCATATAAAACATGCTGTCATTCCATTTTTTTCTGCTCTTTACAAAGGAGAGCTTGTCAGGGCCAGATGTGCTTCTAATGCATATCAGTACAGTGTTTATCATAGGAGGTTTTGCTGCCAGTTTTGCTTTCCCTTGGTGCTGTTGCGATGTAACATGAAATAACAACACAATCTGTGCCTCCAGTCCATCTTCAGACTGTCCATTCTGAAGACTAGCTACATTCCCCCTAAAAGCCTAGCTGTGACTTTTTGGCTTGCCACCCAAACATGCCGCGTTCTGCTAAAACCAAGGATCCAAAGCATACCATTTCTTTTTCTGGAATTCTTTTTCATTTCAGTTAACTAATAGCAAGAAAATGCACCCTTATTCCAAAAAACAAAAAAAAATATTAAAAAAAAAAACCAGGAGCATACTTATGCTTAATTGTTATTCTAATTACAAGTTCTGGTGCAGTGTAAATTTTTTCCCTTGGCATTATTATGAACCTCATTTCCTTACAAAGTCCAGGATAAACAATTCCAATATATTTTGTTTTAATTATCAGGGTTTAATGGGGCATAATGAGACTATGTTGAGTGGCGCAGAAAAAAATAATTTAATGTGTGCGAAACTACTGAGTGCTCCTAGCTTGACTGTGCACATTTCACCTATTGTGGTGCAGCACTGTGTTAACTAATATTCAATGTGGCCATCATTGGTTTATTAATTTTACCTACTTTTCAATTGAAAATTTGCCTTTTTTTCCTGGCATCTGAAACAAGAGAAAACCCATTAAGATATCCTGGAAAAAATGGATAATTCTCTGAGTTGAGCAGTGAAAGATGCAGCTGATACGCAGCTGATGGTTCTAGAAACATTCGTCATGTTATGGACAGCAGACTGGAATGTGTTGCATGCAGAAGCTGCCTCAGCCAGTCTGTTCCAAATACAGTCCTCCTCCCAGTGTTACTTGACAGTGAAAACTGCTGGCTTCAACTCTTAGGGTCTCTACTAAAACAAGCATAGATAACATGAGCTGAAGTCACCATTCAGAAATGCCCTCATCTGGACTCTCACTACAGATATATTTTCCCACTCCCAAGGTGTGGTTCCTACAGACTTAAAATGCCACAGATACTTGTGTGGTGAAAGGGAAGTCATGCAAAGCAGCAACCTGGGAAATAAACCAGTAAAGCAAGATTATGACCCTTTTCTCTTTCCAAGGTCCCGTTGCTAGTGGCACTGAATCCAATGGCTGGAAGTGGCTAAACGCAGCAGTTAGCACCAGCCTGCTGCCAGACTTTTATTCCACCTTATCAGGCTGACCACAATTTTTTTTTTCCCCCTACACAGAAATCTTATGTAGGAAGATTTTCGCCATTTCTTTAGGATTTCTGAACATGCAGCAGTGTGGTCAGCATGGCAATGAGAGGTTGTTCTGCAGAAAGGATAAACACATTTGCTCTGTCATGCTGGGCACATAGAGCAGGTTTGAAACTTTCAGAGGTAATGGACTCCCTGTGCCTGCGCTGTACGGCTCACACACCCACAGTTCACCCCATGGCCTGCTGGATGGAAATACAGGAACCCCATCACAGTTTATTTCCCATGGCATGGAGGAATTGAGCCTTTTGTCCCTAAGAGAAATGAGCTTTGCTGAATGCTCCACTGCCTGTTCTAGCCCGGTCTGAGCACCTTTTCTTTAACTGCTGTTCCCAGTGCTGCTCCCAGAGCAGCAGTTCTGCTCTTGGTCATTCTCAAGACTTGTTCTGACATCAGTATCTAAGCTCCACTGGACACTTACAACAGCCTCTGCAACCTTTTTTCACAGAGGCAACTAGGCAGGAGAAAACTCTTCTCTCCACACTGATGCATGCATGCCATCCTTTCTTTCTAAATTCTTGTCTTGCTCAGACTCCTCTACCCCACCCATTCCAGGCTGTAGTTCTGGTAAGTACATGCCCGGCCTACACATATGGGGTACAGTCTTCCCATCCATATATTACAATGTGAATAACAGATTTTCTTTTGTCTTAGCTTCCTAATTTACTGAAATTTTAACGAAGGCATCAAAAGATATCACAACATACCTGCAAACAAGGCCTTACACACCAAGAAAATCAAAACCATCTCAGGTATGAAGTTCAGGACCTAAATAAGGCAGGTTTTGTTACCAACACCACATGTGACCAATCCTGAAGAGCTTTAATCTCTACACCTAACTCAAGTGAGAGTTACAAGAAGCTTCAATGTGAGTTTCACTTCAGAAATAACTACTGGATCCTGCCTGATGGGAAACACATCTATTTTGCTTATCCACTATACTCCTGGCATGGACTCAGAGGTCTTGATTCAGTGCCCATTGAAGCCATTGGGAATGTCCTCTCTTCTGGCAAAGTATTTGATTCATGACTTTGGGAACGTGGTTCAAATACAGCACAAAAAACAGAGCAATGTTAATTACATACTTTTATTTGAAAATTAATGTCTTGTATTACAGATTAAGTTAATATACGTCAAGTATTGGGGTTTTAAATAAATTTCTTAATTACAGACATCAGTATTTACAGAAAAAAGATTACATAAATAATTTTTCTGTTCCTTTTTTTAATATATATATATATATACACACACACATATATATATACACATATATCTCATTGGAGTAAAAAATATTCTCCACGAAGCTTCTACCCATGGGAGATGTCAAGCTCTGTAAGGCGTCAGCCTCCTTCAAGGATTAATGGAGACAAGATACCTGAAAAGGCTTAAGTTACAACTCAGCGAGTTGACTGAAGAACTGCAATGGGCTGGCTGCCTGCATTAAGTTGTAGCAAGACCTCAGGGGTCCACATCCAAGCCTGTGTCCTATGCTTCAAGGCAGAATGAAAGCATTCAAAAGGGAAAGGGAATCAGTGAATACCTTCCATCAAACTTGCCTTAGGTATAGGACCAGGGCAGCATCCAGCATGTTCTCACAGACCTCCAAAGTTTTTTTTTTTTCTTCCGACTGAACTATGGGAGTTCCAACCCAAGCTTAGGATCCCATTGTACAGCCACTGTACAATACACACTCAAGGGCAATCTCTCCTGCCACACAGCCTAACAGCCACAGCAAACCATGGTGGAAAAAGACTGTACAGAGAAGGTGACTGGATGACCCTTCATCACACAGAGGTGCAGCACTGAGTCAGAAATCAAGTTTGGTGATGCTCAGATATATATTGACCTGTTTCCCTCAGATTGCCTAGCAAGTCCCAGAGGGACTTACAAGGAGGACTCTGCATTTGACAGAACGCAGACAGAACAGGAGGAAGAAGTGCATTACCATCTGCAGTTTATGCATTACTCAGAAGAGGCGTCTGAGGTTAGCTCTGGGCAAACACTTATCCTCAAAGCTCTGTGCAGGAATGTACATCCCCACTGAATCATGCACAGCCAAAGCTAAATAAGGTTGTGTTAGTAAGAGACCTACACTTCCAGAGTGGATAGAGACAGAATGGCATACCTACTGCTTCTTAGAATATTCAGAGCCTCAACATACAAAACAGGACCTTAATTTGAATGCTCCCTTATTGTGTTTGGACTCTTTCACATAAATTCCTGTTACTAACAGTTTCCTCTGCTTTACAGGCACGGAGCTTCCCATACAGGTCAGCATACGCACTGCAAGCCCATGGCTCTTTGAAAGCCAGCCTTAAACTTCTGTCCACACAGCCATGGTGAGAGAAGGATTTGAAGCACAGGTGAGCTTCTGGCTCTCCTGACCCATAATGTGAAATGCCATTTACCTTGGTTCCTTCAGTGGCAAACGGGAAACTGAATCCAAGTGCATGCCAAATGTGTGCAAAAAAATGCCCCGTTAATGACAACCACACCTTGTCGCCACCATGTCTTTGTAATTTTTAAGGACCACATTCTCTTTGTCATCAAAGTAAAGGAGATTGAGGGACTTCAATTCATCTGGAACACAGCAGGGCGTGCTGACATCTTGAGACAGTTTAAGTGTATGGACTATGGACTGAACAGTAGCATGGTTTGTTGCATTTTGACTTTCCCCCAAGGGGAAGAGACAGGATCCTCTGCAGTAAAATGCATTGTATCCACCTGGGTAAATAATCCAGCCTGACCAGCCAATAGCATGGAAGTCAACGTAGAGTTCCCTTCGATGACATGCTGTTACCTGGCTTTTGGTGGAAGACACTGCAGCAGCCCGAGGTCTCCTGGTCTTGTTTGCATTGCTGTTTTCGACGATCTCAGTTTCACGACGCACACGTAACAAAGCATCACTTTTGGCAGAGTTCAGCTCTGGTTCAGAAAAGAAGTTGTGTTAATCTTTCTCAAAATAAATTCATTTATTCTTTAAGTACAGTGTTCTGCAAGAAAATCTATTTCAGAAATTCACATCAAAGTCTTCAGAGTATATTTTAAAATGACACTTGAACTACAAAAGTACTGGAAGGGGTGTGTATTCAACTGCCATTTCAGCCACATTTCGAAAACTGCCAAATGTGTGTTTCCCTTTGTGGCCTTAAAAGACCCCAATTCAGCAGAAACATAAAAGCTTACTGATATTCTAAAGTTTACATTCTGTAAACTCCGCAGGCCCCTTTCAGGACTAATTGTGGTTCAGAATGGTATTAATGGCTTTTGTATGGCTACTCCTACCTCACATGCTCAGAGAAGTGCTAACAGAGGGTGGAGATCACAACCTTTCTCTCCAGTATTCTCCTCCCAGTAACTCTACCCATACACTTGCAAAATAGTGTTTTCCTCTAAGATAGTATTTTTTTTTTTTAAATCTTTTTTTCAATTTTCGGATCTGAAAAAATACAACTAGGTTTATGGAACTCTGCTACAGAATGAAACTCAATGACAATCAGTTTGCTTTCTTAAGGCATCTTGCGAGAACTCTTGATAAATATTCACAGAGACCTCAAGATCTGAAAACACAGGCTGAAAACCACTGGTATATAGGCTGCTAGAATAATAATCTCTGCAGATTCACTGACAACAAGCAACAGGTGAGTCTACAGAGTTTCCTCATTGAGAAATAGGAATCAAGTTTTTCAATTCTGGCATAATATCACATACAGAGGTTGATATTGATTAAATTGGGATCTAGGATTTAAATATGTTTCTGTTGAAAACAAAAATGAACAGGCCAGACTCATTTTTGGGGGGTATCAGTTTCACCACCTGGTTCTTAATACTGATGCAAGTCCTACCTAGTTTCTTTCTAATGTGCAAATATAATGATTCACCAAAAAGACCCTCCAAACCCCAAATAGAATCATTTTTTCCTCCTCCTTCCAGCTTTTGCTCTTTGCATTTATCTCAGGCTCTAAAATCCAGCCTTAGCTGGTTTTACCGTCAGTGGGAGAGGTAAAGACACCAGTGTTTTGTAATTTAAGGGATGAGGGTGTTGTCTTTGATTTAAAAAAAAAAAAAAGCCTTTAGACACAATGCTAATTAGTCAATGAAGTTAAAGAGGTTCTTAAAAAACATGCCAAGGACAGAGAGGTTTAAATTGCTTACCTAACAACCTCTTTCACTCTTGAAAACTGCAGTTAAGTAACTGTACTTACAGTTGCTTTACCAGCATTTTCACAGTTTTTCAGGTCACTGAGTTTTTTCGGCCTAAGCTGAAAACTATAATTATCGTGCAAACTTCACAAAAGATAAAATAAATAATAATAAAAAAAATAAAAAAGGAAAAATAAAAAGAAGAGAACTCCCATCTCTTTACAAACAAAATAAACCAAGTTCCCCCTAGGCTTTATAAGTATTTCCTGAAAACACAACTTCTTTGAGTAGAGGTGACAAAGATGTCGGTTGAACTACAAACAAGAACTATCAAAGCAAACTCTCGTCAGGGACAAAGCTGAACTTCCACTGGACTCAACGCTGAACATAAATACTGTGATGAGGTACGCACAAGGCAGTGGAAGGTAGCAGAAGATAACAATTCACGTTCTAGAAGAGAGCTGATGTTGTGTGAACTTACTTGTGGAAGAGGGTACAAAGCTGGAAGACCTCCGTTTATTACTGTTGGTGAAAAGAACAAGGAGAGCATTTCTACTCTCCTGCAAATTGCCCTGGCTCTTTGCAAATGTAACCAGGTTGTGCTCAATTCTATTGTTGAATACGTGTGTTGCAGTTATCAAAAAGCCATGGTTGGAGTTGCTGTTTCCGACCCACTTGGAAACCTGGTGATGAAAATGAAATCAGAAAATATTGTTTCAATAATCTTACTACTGCTTTATGATTAAGCATCATCTATATTAAGAAAAGGTAACAGGCTATAAGAGTGTAAGAACATATACTATCACAGATGTGAGGTAACTCTATAGTAAGGGTTGAATTGAGTTAACTATTTAAATCAATAATTCAACATTTAAAAATACTATATATATTCCCTAAAGTTACATTTACATGAAGATAATTAATTTTAGGAGAATTTACTAGCGAATAGATGAGTCTAGGAGTTAAAATTAACATTAAAATAAATCTTCTCTGACTGTAGCCAGAACCTTATTTTTCCAAGAAACCTTAATAACAGAATATGAACTCTCCAGACTTTCCATACCATTAAAGCTCATTTAAATCTAACGCAAAGATGGCATTCGAAGAAATAAGCTTATTTGAAGAAATCAAGTAAATTTACTTTACCTAATTGTTACAATTATAGCCTAATAGATAAAGCCAGGCCATTCTCAAGGCAAGGCTATTATGACTTATGATGCAACTCAAACAATCGTCCAAGCATGCTGTTCAATCTGGCTATAAAGCTTAGGCAACTAAACCCACTGTCTGAGTACATATTTAAACCTCAGAAACTATTTTAAACCTTGTTGGTGTTTTTGTTATGGAAAAGCATTCACATACTGATATAGTTTAAGGATATCTACAAAACAAATCTTCAAACTAGCAAATACTGAATTCTTCAGACAAAGTTAAAACAAAAAACATTCCAACCATGATAAATTCCAGAAACACAATATTAAAGTACACTGCACATCTGCTCTACAATAATTTGACAAGAATAAAAAAAGAGAAATTAGAACCTACTCTTACCCCACAATCAATGCCATCTCCTTCCACAGCCTAAGGACTAAGGTGCTTTAATCACATTGACATATTTGGCCTGATGTCCCTCCTATCGACTAGGTTTGGGTTACTCAATTCTCATCATGTCAGTGCTGCTATCAGCATATAAACACTTCTTTAATTCAGGCAGCACGTGTACTTTTGAGTGTAGACAGACAGAAAGTTTCTCCCCCTGCTGCTGTCCTTCAGCTTGAATTGACCACAGAACCCAGCAAAAAGGGCAATGCTGGAGTTTTGAGCTGACCATTGTCGTAGCAGAAGACTTAAAACTAAAAATGGAAGTCAGAATTCGCTGCTTACTGTCTGTGTGACGTTGAACACTTCCCAGCCTTCTGCGTACAGGGACAATAATCTTGATGCAATGAGATGTTTTTTTTGTGGCTTACTTCCACCCTCCAAGAGTTCATATACTTCCACCTTGAGGAGAGCAACACAATAAAACAGTAAGAAGTGACAGTAATTGTTCTTCCAGAAAAATGAGGAGGATGAAGATTATACACATTTTTGCCAAATCATAGCTGGAACACTGTATTATTGTTCCAACCGATGCAAAAAGTTGTTTTTAGCTAGTTTAACAGAAAAATGAGTATCGGTTGATACACCTACTTTGAGATGTGTTCAGAAGCAGGACACTGGACTGTTTAACGCTATTACTGGAATGTTTGACATTATACAAGAATAACTTGATCATCCCTTTCCTTTCTCTTTCGAACATCTGATACTGTCAGTCGTCCATTACTCTGCACCTTTGCCATCAGGTTTGCAAAAAGTCCGGTCCTGCCGTTTGCCAAAGGTACAGATACACTCAGTATCTGAGTCCTCCCTCATCCAATTTTCCTACAAATCCCATATTGTTATTATTAAGAGTCGCTCAACCAGTCAAATTTCCATCTGAATTTCAAAATATCTTAAAACCCAGAAAAGTATGGTATGGTTTGAGATAGGTCTGACAAGGGTTATCTTGGATAGCTCACTGCCACAGGGAAAAACGGACAGCATACTGCCAAAGCCAAACACTTGTGTCTACTTCTTTGCATGCTGGAGGCAAAGAAAAAGTGCCATTCTACACTGAGGACGATAATCGAATAAAAATAAAGCAGGTTCATGTTGTAAGTGGTTGCACGCTCCACTCCTCTCTTTCTCATTTCCTTTCAGTATTATTAACAATAAAAACACAAGTAAATGCTTAAGTGACAGGTTACTTCCCCACTTACTTTGCAGAAGTGTTGCAAATCAGATCTCCTGGCCACACGTCTCCCCTTCAGCTTGAAAACTCTGAACTCGGCCTTCAGCATCTGCTCGCCCTTCTCGATGGCGCTGATGTCGAAGTAGAAGCGGAACTGGTCTACGTGCACTGCAGAAGGACCTTCTTTAGCCGCCATTCGCGACTCGACACCGCCACAGCCGCTCCTCAGCGGAGAGCTCCCCCCCGCCGCCCCCGGCCCACCTCGGTCCTCGAAGCTGCGCACCACGTCGCCCTCCAGCAGGCCGGGGGCGCGGGTGATGCCGTTGGCGTCGGCCACCTTGTTGAAGAGATCCACCATGAACTGGGGCGGCTTCTTGCGGGGCAGCACGTCGGGCGGCAGCTCCTCGATGTCGAAGACCTCCCGCAGCCGCTGCAGCGCGGCCTCCAGCACCTCGTCCCGCGGGCCAGCGGCCAGGGGCAGCGCGCTCGCCGCCGCCGCCAGGCTCAGCAGCCAGGCCAGGCCCAGCCGCAGCCGGC
>VXAL01013328.1:7594-19200 GCA_013399475.1 Chauna torquata | reverse complement strand
CTCGCCCCAGGCGCGGGCGGGCTGCAGGCCGGGCCTCGCGGGCACGTAGTGGCCGGCAGGGACGGCGGCCGGGGCCGGGGGAAGAGATTAAGGGACGCCGCATGTCTGCAAAGAAAAGGCGCTTCTGCAAATCTCATTCTTTGATTTTTTTTTTTAATTATTATTATTAAAGACTCTAATGTGAGCATCCCTGATCCCAATTTCCTGTCATTGCCACGGTAATAAAAACCAAACCAAACCAAACAAACAAAAAAACCCCACAACGCTTGAAAATGAGGGCAAGCCTCAGAAACCTTCAGCTTTCCAGCCTTCCCCTGGCCCGTGTACAACGGTGGGCTCGGCCGTGCTGCAGAAACCAGAGCATGGGGGTACAGCGGTCTCTAACTTGGGCCTGAATCCTGTCAGGGTGAGGGTTTAGGGATGGAGTCCTGGCTTCTGCTCTTACAGTGCAGCACAAGCAGCCAAGCTTCAGAGTAATTAGGGATGGAGGGGCATGTGCATAATAATATGCATAATAGCAATTGAAAGCTTTCAATACCCTCCCCCCCTTGGTTGATGGAGTTCCATCCCCCCCAAATATAACTCCAACCATTCAACCCTGAAAACCCGAGGCATCATCCCTAGTACTCCTTTTCGAGGCAGTCTGTCAGCTTAAAAGGAGCAATGTTACATTCCTGAGGGTTCACACACCACTGCCTGTTCTGCTTGCGCCACATGGGCTGTTGTTCCCTTTCCAGGCAGAAAAGAGAGGTAGGGTATGGGGCAGGTAGAAACGTACTGTCTCCTCTGCTTAAGCACACTATATGGGACAGCAGTACTTGCACTGAGCAAGCATGTAGTCCCACAGGAGAATGAGGTAGTGACAAAGAGGCTGTAGCTGTGCTAATTAGGCTCTCCACCCACTCCCAAATTTCTGGATCATTCAAACAGCTCTGCTACACACACCTTTTGTTGCTCTAAAACTGAAGTTCCTAAGCCACTTAGTGGTGTGGCTTTTCAACTCCAGACTCCCTCCTACTGTCACTCCTTCCAGCATTCAGCTATTGCTGTAGCCAAATATTTGAAAAAAAAAAAAAACTGGATAGTTATTATTGCTATGCTTTTTTTTCCACGAGGAGAGTGGGCTCTTTTTTCCATCAGTTTGCTGATCCAGTTCGCTACATGAGGTGCAGAGAACTGACGGAGGAAAATGAGAAGCTATGATGGGTTAATCAGCCCAGTTTAAAGAGTACTGTTGCTGCACAAAAACCTACAGCCAACTTTGATCCTCAAAACTCTCCAGTTGTCTTCTAAGGGCTGTAGGTATCTTGTCTCATGGCTAACAGCAGTAGCGGTTGAAGTAACATTCACTGCAACTACTTGCCTGAGAACATGGAAAAAGACTAGTAAGATGTGAGAAATCATCACTAGACTGTTTTTCAGTCATCCTAAAAACTCTGCTTCCACTCCATTGCTTCTTTACATGCTCATCCTCACAAACCCTATCCTGCCCTTGGGCCTCTTCATTTACTCCTAGTATCCTCCCTAGGCACATACCTCCATTTCTACTCCCATGGTGCTGCTTCCACACATTAATGTCTGGAAACGCATAGCTAGGGTTCCCAAACAACCTTAACTCTGCCCTAGAGGCAAAGATTTATGAAAAAATCCTCTCTGTTTAATATAAGCTGGGACCACAAACAATGAAATGCCTCAATCATAGTAGTGCAACTGCAGAAATTCCAGCCTACTGTTAGCCAAACATAACCCACTGAGTGCTGTGTTCTTTTATTTTCATATTTCTGATTAGGCAAACAACATAATGAAAGCCTTGCTCCCTATTCTTTCGTAAGAGTATGACTCACCACTTATGTAAGCCTTATAGAGGAGTTGGTCATAGCTCCACTGATGATACTACATACTAGTTTGCAATTAGTGCAAGGCTTCAGCCTCCCTGTTCTGTACCATAAAAATAGCACGTTCTCTCAACTTACATGTTGTGAGCAGTGTGGCTTTGGGAGCCCAGGAAAAGTGGGGAATCTGTAGGGAACTTGGATAGTTAACGACAAAATTATGGGTGGATTCTCTAAAGATTTCAGCATTGGCATTGTTTTTCCTTCTCTCTCTCTCAAGTGAGTGGATAAACACCTTGGAGGGTCTGCAGAGTTCAAAATTGTCTAGCTTTCAGAAAGAGCTGTATGGGTAAGAACGGTAGGATTTATTATGTGGCCTGTCAATTCATCTGTGATGATATTATAACTAATACAGGACAGCAATACTGAAACAGCATGGTTATCCCATGGTATTGTTAGTGGGCAGAGCAAGGTTTACTTGGGAGCCTTCATTGCATATTTCAGAGCATTAGAAAATTTGGATTTAAACACAAATCTAAGTCCTGACATTCAGATATGAAGAGCTCAGCTCTGAATATACTCCCCCTCTCCCTTAAGTTATCAGTATTTGTTTAATTTTCATAACTAGTGGATAGAGCAGGCTGGAAGTTGCATCTTCCTCAGCACAGCTGCCTGACCCTTCTCTGTACACTCTCTGTCCAGGTTCTGTAGTTCCTAGTTTAGTGACTCACAATAATCTCTTCTTCCTGGATGAAAGGGTAGTTTTCCGTTCCCTGAGCACAGCATGATGTGCTGCACTCTTCACTGTGGCTTTTGCAGGCAGGGAGCAAAAACACAGAGGTGTTTCACTTGCTTCACAGCGGCTGCTTTAGACCCATTTTAAAAAGAAAAGAAGAATGACCCTTGTGTGAAAGGGGTCGGACTTCCCTTTGCTTCTAGTGTTAGCAGAGGTAGCAAAAACAAGGTCACCAACCAAAGTTAGGAATTACTAAGAAAAGCTTCATCTTCTCATTCTCAGCTAAAGGAACAGGACTGCACCATATCAGCAATACCGTGTGAAGTAGGAGTGTTGACGTCACCTCAGAGCCTAGAATAGCAATCCCTTGAGGGATGGGTAGATGGAGAAAGCCACTGAGTTAGTAAGCGTACATTCAGCATTTAGCTTGAATGTAGGAACAGGGAAATTATAAATGGCCGTAAGTAGCAGAGAGGTTTTACCATGTATCTAATATATAAATACCTCTCCCAAGGGGGGGAAAAACTCCCACGTGCAGACTTGCCAGCACATCCTGACTCCAAGGCATATGTCCTACTCAAGCCCTTCAAAAACTGGACTGTCAGCATCTTGTATGATAGTTTTGTGTAAACTACAGTTGCTGAATTCATGATCCAGACAATAAGATGCCATATTACCTTTGTTTTTCCAACTTTTTTACTTCTTTGTACTCTGCAATCATTTCCTGAAGCATTTCCAAAGGATGTGAAAGATTTCTTGCCTTCCCTAAAGACTGCATCAGTCAGATGAAGCCAATGCAGGAGGCAGTAAACTATCTCATCCAAAGTCACTCGGCAGTTTATAGCAGTAGAATCCAGATCTCTCTGCTCCTACAAAACCAAACAAATAGATTACACCACATTTTACACCATCTCAGTGACTATGCTACCAAACTTTATTCCTTCCTAAATTTTCCTGATGGTTTAAGTAATTTCTTGGCCAATATGTTGGGAGTAAGCCAAGTTTGTATGAAGTCTCTTAACATTTCATCTTTTCACCATCTTTATGTATCATCTGAGAAAGCACAGCCACGACCAGCACAGGAGAAACTGCATCATGCTAGATAATTCTTCCTACTAAACCACTGAGATATGCCTGTTCCACACTCCTCCCCCCAAGAGAGGAAACTGCTTAGACCGGTATTACTAGCATTTGACATAGGAATCACAGCACTTTGCAAAAGGAATGCAAGTCAGGTATTAGCCCACTGATTTTATTATTCATCTACCCAGTTCCTTATTTTAAAAATGACATTATTTTACGTTGGAGCAAAGTGTTACCATTCTAAAAAAAACACTAGTAAAGTTGCTGTTTTCTTTAAGACTGGTTTGTCAAGTGAATTGCTTAAATGCTGCTTCTTGTGACAGCTTTACCTGAAGGACACAACCTGTAACAAAAAACTTTCACACTGCTTTTTCTACTTATGTGATGCCTGCCTGGACATCTTTTTCACTGAAAAAGGATGACATCTCTTTTATACATATTTATATATATTTATTTATATAAATATATATTTTAAAATATTATGAATGAAATCTTTTATATATATATATATAGGAAAGTCCCCTCCCTCCTCACTAATGCTGTTATGAGGATTCCCCTCTCGTTTTCACAGTTACACAATAGTATCATGTTTTACTGAACAGATTTTATGTCTGCACAGTCTTAACAAACCCCAAACATTCTCCATCTTAAAGTTTTTTTCCTTACATACTAGTGATGGGGCCTAACTGATCCTGGCAGAATTCATTCACCATCAAACTGAGTTAATGGGTAGATGAGGAACCACCCACCAGATTCAATTACAGACTAATATCAATATGACCAAGAACACTTCATACCCAGCTTTAACTATGTTGCAATTACCAAGAATAGCAAATCAAGACACAAAGGTGTCTTCAAATGGCTACTAAAATCATTGCCATCATCTATCTCTTATTTTTTGAAAAGCATGTCTCAAACTGCATCTGGAGTTCAGCCAAAAATGGAGCCTACAAGATTATTCTTCCTGAAAACCAAAGAAAACTTGTGCAACAGGCTCTCTTTTCAGGAACACAACTCACCTGTAATTGTCCTTTCCATACAGCAGTATCAATAAGCACACAGAAATTGGAGAAAGATTAACAGTGGCTATTTCAATCATGTACATGCAGCATCCCAGATGACACGCTTTTTGGCTCTGATGAAGGCTAGTGTCAGAAGGTGAGGTCCTCAAGGAATGGCAATCAGCCCATCAATATCAGTGGAGACACAGCACCAGAGTGCCGGAAAATCCACAGTCCTGAAAACTCAGTGGCTCAAAGAAGAGAAGTACTGAAGGGTTTGATGAACAACAAAAATCCCATGAAGTCCTTTGGAAAGTCTTGTCCCTTCTGCTGTAGCTTCTTGATAGGCAGACAATTGCGCTATTAGCAAGACAGTCAAAATTTGTCAAGTTTAAGCAATTTTGGAATCAAAAGCAGTCAAAGGTGACCTTGTCACTTGTGTATGAGTATAGGTGACTATCATCTGAAGCCAAGACTTACAGATGTAACAGTCCAATTCTTTACCACTTTATTTGCAAGGATAACATCTATTAGCTGTAGTAGACTCAATTTTCCACATGGTGTAGCCCTTAGAGAAGAGGCTGAGCCAGAGCACTAAGTTATGCATCTAAAAATACTCTCCTCCATTTTTAATCACCATTTCTATCCTTCTATCCATTTAGCATCTTGCTAACATTCCTGTTGTGGTAAGGCATTATTGTTCAGAAGAGTCAACCACCTACAATCTTCAGCAGAATCACCAGGTCAGAATTAAGTTCTCTAGGTCAGAATTTAGTTCTTACATCAGAAAAGTTTTTGTACAGTCAACCTACTCAACTGTTCAGCAAAAGGATGAAAAAAGGAGAATGAACGCTTGGAAGAAATGTGAAGGGAGGAAAGAATAGGAGAGGTGAGCAAAATGTCTTAATAAACAACAGAGNAATATTTATGGCTTGAAACAAGAATAATAATTATGGTAAGCTTTAACTTATGCTGTTGAGATACCAGTGCAGAACATTTTATCCACCAAAGTGCGTACACAGTCCCCACAACTGCTTATGGAAATCTGCGTTTTTGATGTGTGGGTAGTAAGTCACATCATCTACATTGGCATGACATCTGCCATGCCTACAAATGCATGACATTTTTCAACTACCACGGTGCACAGCAGCTTTTAGTGTCTTTACAGGAAATAAATTTTCAGTAGTTCCTTGTGGTATACTTTTTTTTTTTCCCCTATTTAAAGATCACACTCACTGTTCCATGCCGAAATGGCTTTCCTTAACGAGATTTAATGATTTCATCATTAGTCAGGAACAGCTTTACATCTTCTTTAAAGATATGAGGGGAATTCATTTTACACAGGTAAAGCTAAAGAAACAACAACAAAAAATCAGATAAAACATCTATTCTGGAATAAGAGTAGGATTATTTTGAAATAACTCTTCTACTGTAAAATCTTAGCTATTCCAGAACAACTTTCACCTATAAATCAGTCTGTAGTCCTTTAATATCACACATTTTTTGAAACGAAGTACTTAGAAATACACATGTATTTAGTATTATACTAATATTCAATCAGTCTTTCAAACATCCACTAGTACTGGAAAAATCTAGTTGCTAGGATGTATAATTTGAAGTTGTATGAAAAATGGAATTGTACTTAAAGATAATTGGAATAATTTAGTCACAGAGCCATACCATACAGGAAAAGATGGCTCCCCCACTCCATCCTCCCCCCACACAGGAAGACTTCTAGAACAGATTTTTGGTTTTGCTTTTTTAATAAGTCCATAAAAGCCAAGGATTTATAAAAGCACATGCAAGTCCATTTACATCAACAGATCATCAGTAAGAAGCTCCAAACCTTCCTTAGTACAGGAACTGTCTTTAAGACTGAAAATAATAAATAAAACAGGACACCAGAACTGACAGCTAAGGTGACAACAGCAGCTTTGCTGACAGCTGAATTCCTGGATTGTTCCTGGGGCATGGATAGCGCAATGCATGGGGGGCGATGACACCCAAATTCAATTGAAATCCCCTATACCTTTGGAGAGACCAGCAAGATTGGGTTGTTTTTACTCTTTTACTGATCCGTTTTAAGTCACATCAACAGATCTACAATTTTCTAAGCATTTTTGTGATTGCAACCTAGATTCTTGGTTTCATCTTTCTCCTAAAAGAGGGAACATAAGTAAAGACAAACGGTAACAGAAAAGATGTTAGGAAAAGGTGCAGTCTCACCTTCAAATACCACGAGGAAGAAAAACAGATTCTTGGACTGTCTGTCCCCTCCAATCTGTCTGTGAAAAGCTAACTAACCAGTTATTGAAACAGTGAGGCACCACTTTTTGCAAATATTTATAGATCCTTTAATAAAGAGTAAAAACAAGAGGAAAAGCCATTGGAAGTATCTTAAAGACCACCTTTCTTTAGCACAAAGTAACCCAATTTGTATTCTTGCTTCACCATTCACCTTTCAATATTTGTACTTTCACTTGAAATAAACAAGATACTTTCACACTGTACAAGAGAAGAAAACTCAGGTTTCCTTTTTCTCAGTAGCTTAGGGACAGAAGGACATTAGGCACATTTAAATGTTCCTAGTTTAAATCACACAGTAATGCTGCTGCAAAAATATACAAGACTGTCATTTTGCTCTCACAGCCTATCCATTTTTTCCATCAAGATTTCCTTATCTAGCACACCAGCATCTTGAAGACAGACCCAACATAGTACTTGGGTTTGCCACAAATAATCCACTTCTTCCTTCCTTGGAAGAAAATGGGTATTGACTTAGAGCTTGTCTGACTGGCAGGAAGACTGAGAATTTCCCTATCTACAGAATAGGTATGAGCTGTAACTTCTGTATATGCTCCTATTACGACTCTGACCACAAGTGATTATGTTCAGCAAAATACAGTGAAATCATTCCCCCTCTGACCAAGTAACATCTTACAATTTTGTACCTTTACAAAGACTAAGTGCTAACACGGAACTGGAAAATTTTCAGTGTCAATTACAATGAGCCCTACAAACATTTCATGGAATCTCAATTATCAGTCCATAACCTGTGACAAGAACAATAGTTACTGTTACCCCACTGGTACAAAGTATTGTACTGAGCAACTGCCAATGACATATAAGACTGTGACCAAATCAATGATTATGGGGTAAATGGGTTTTCCATAATCCAGTAGGTTTTCCATAATTATCAACGTTCAGTCATCTCAATATCCTGCCAGGCTTTCCATTTTTGTGATTAAACCTTTGTGGCAAAAAACATTATTTTCCAAGTTAATTAGTGATGTAAGTCACACTCATCTGTTAGATGCTGGCAATGATGAAAGCAGCAACATTAGAAGCAAATTCTCACTACTAACGACAATTTCTTAATGATTTAGATACCCCCCTCGTCAGTACAAGTGAATCTCTCATTCATGCTGACCACTATCCCTTTTTTTTCCCCCTCTTTTTTTTTTGATGGTACGCTGTGTGCCCAATGACCACTCAAGTAACATATTGAAAATTGAGAAAGAAGTCCTTGGAATTTCACAGAAATCAAATAAAAGTCTTACAATAGCCCACGGCAACATCCATGGTTCTTATTGCAGTAAAAAGTCAGTATGTGTTCTTCATCCCATTTATATTAAGATTTCTTTTCAAGAAAAGGTGCTGATATTTTGTATTGTTTCACCTATGAGGTAGATGGCACTTTCATAAATAGTTTAAGTCAGAAATGAAGTCAGTTCTAAGCCTGCAACGAGCGCTGCATCACTGCCTGCTCCAGTCAATTATTAAACCATGAGCACAAAATAATTCCTCATTTCAAAAGACAAACAATAAGTCTTCGAAAGCAGAGTGTTGGCTGAGCGCAAACAGGTGCCTTCTCTTGACAGAGGTCAGCGGAATTCTGGCTTCAGTCTCCAGACACCTTCACCATTAGGGCTCCTATGGAAGGTGCAGAGATTGCGGAGAAGTTCTCTAAAGATGCAAGACTGGGCCGCAGGCAGTTTGGAGTCAAATTCCTGCAGTATTTCCTGAGTACTAGCCTCACCATCCACACGGGCCTGGAATGCTATGAAGTTCCGCACATCCACCAGCAATTCATCATATTCTGTTGAACCTGGGGCTGGAACGGGTCCTTGGTGAAGATTCTCATCTCCCTCATTCCCTGTCCTTTGTGGTAAAATAAGGTGGTTTCTTGCCCTCATCTTTGCTAATAAGGATGAAGAATCTAGTACACTGGATGACGATTCTCCAGTTTCTGATTTTCCATCAAAGTGCCCATTGGAACTACTCTTCTTTACATTTTCTTTCTTTAATGTATCCGCATCCTGCAAATAAACATACAGACTATGGATTTTGAGATCCACAGAATCTGTTTAACAAAATCTGCCTGCCATTTAGACTTAAACAACACATGTGAGCACACAGAAGCTAAACATCTGAAACGCAATAAAGAGGTAGCATGTTCTGGTCTCAACTTGAATATATACTTTAGAACTTAGGACGTGAAAAAAAAGCGTTGCTTATCTTGAGACAGACAACAAGCAGAGCATGTTGTAGTTTGCTGTATTTGATTAGACTTTATCAAGGTGCTATATCAAAACATGAAAAATCAAATTCTTGGGTGACTAAAAATTCTAGAAGTCTACACAAGCACATGACAAATAGGTATGAGACCTATCTACAGTATAAATCAGGTTTGTTGTGTAAATGAGAACGTCACATATATCACTAATAAAAGAGAAATACTAGCTTGTGTCTCTTACCTTGTACTTCCTCCCAGGTGATGCACAAGTGGAATGCGAAGAAAGCAGCACAGGGTTTCTTTTTTGACCAAACCGACTCCTAAACATGCAAAAGAATTAACTCCATAAAACATTCCTCTCAAAATGATTAAGATACTTTTGCCAACGCCACTGATTGAGTTTGCATTCTACGGTTTTCAAGAGTACTCTGCCAACCTCTCTCTCCTCTACCGTGCAACAGTAATGCTTTCTTGTACTTCAGAATGGACTACTTCCTAGCCTTGTAATATGTCATTTTGTCTTTATTAAATATAAAAAAAAAGAAACTCCACATTGATGCATGTTACTGCAAATACCAGCTGCAAAAAAAAAAATCCACAGCATTCTGAGGAACTCTTCTATTTTTGGATAAGCAGTGCAAGAAGTGAACTTACTTTCCTCCTGCTGGTGCACCTGAAAGACCACTCATGCCTGTCCAGGTCGGCACACCAGAAGCAGCTCCTAAACATCGCTGTCGAGAGACCTTTAAGGCTCTTAGGGCATCCTGGGCTACTCTATTTGCTTCTGCTTCTACCAGCACATAATCTGCACTGGAAGCTTCCATAATGGCATCGTGCTTCATAACACTGTGTACCCCTAGCAAACAGAACACACAAGAAAAAGTGAAGGAGGACACCTGTTAATTTACACATTAATCTGTAAAATTAAATATTCACCATTTAAGTGAATCCCACAATCACTTTTTTCATTTTCGGATCGATTATATTCAGCACTTCAGTATAGTCATTTCTAGTAAGAGATCCCCCCTTCTATCAGCTGAGCAATCAATTTGGCAGCAAACCACTTCTGGTGTGCTGATGAGGTCATTACTCACAAAAGACTTAGCAATTATGTAGGTAAATTGATCATTTCTACTGTTATGGACAAGACATACAGAAGTGAAACTCTTGTCTAAATGAAAGTTGGTTACATACTTATTTCCAGAAGAAACACTGTATTACTTTCATATCCAAGAGTTTCTGGAAGGCTGGCTGTTTGGGCCAAGGTAATTAGCACATTCATAACCTGTGCATTTCAACAATGAACATTTTAACGTGTCACTACAGTAACAGAATAGAGAGAATACATTTTGTATTGTAACTCAAACCATCACAGTAACAGAACGGCTCCTTTCCTCTCTTGCATAAGCTTTGTACACCTCTGTTTTAATAGTCTGGCACTGTTGAACAAATCAAATAACAAGTTACCTGATTTTTTGAAGAGTTTCTCCAAGACATAATCATCATTTTTCTTTGGGTCTTCTTCCTTCTCTTCACTGTCCTCCTTTCTGTAGCGCTTTTGTTTCACAAGATGAGGAATACGCTCCCCTTCAAACTTGGCATCTTTGTGATGTTTCCTCTTAGACTTATCTTTGTGGCTCTCACATGACAGCCTATCCACCCTGTGCTTTGTTTTTGAGGTACATTTATAATGATTATTATTTAATTGCTCATCTTCAGTTTTAGCAACCTGCTTTTCCCAAGAGCCAGATGCACCACATGCAAGGCTAAAATCTCCCTTGACATTTACATTAGCTGCTCTATGTATTTCATCAGTCACCATGATGTTTAGACATTCGGCATTCTCTGAAGACCCTGCATCACCTGGCAATGACAGGGACACAGATTTGTCAGCCCTTTCCAAGCTTTCCTCCTTGATTTTATTCAATGAATTTATATTAGTAGCAGCTCGTGCATTATCTTCTGCATAGCTGTTTTGGTCAAAGGTTTCCAAATTTCCTTTGGTTTCTTCACTTGCCTCTATTGCTTTAGAAGAATTTGCCATTTGGCTGGTTGAGTGGGAACTGCATGACTTGCTGTACTTTGGTGAGCTGCTTTTTGTAAGATGGAGATCACCTTTCAAAATGTCATCATCAGGTGGCTTTTCAGTTTTCCGTTTCAATTGGTGTTTTGAGACTTGAACATCTGAACCAGTACCTGAGGGATGAGTAAAATTAATATCAATTTATCAAACACTTCAAACATTTTTTCTATTAAACAGATTAGAAAAAAGTGTACCTGCAAAAATTGCACTTGTTTCTGTCCCCTGAGACACATCTGGGCTGCTCAGAGTAAAAAGCTCGTACAGATCATTGGATTTGAAAAACCGCCTCTGCTTAGGGTCTTTCAGCACTCTGTTTGTTAAAAACTGTTTGAAGATTTGTCTAAAAAAAAAAAAA
>VXAL01013327.1:126864-159059 GCA_013399475.1 Chauna torquata | reverse complement strand
CATGGACCCACCTCTCAAGCCTACTTGTGACTACTGAAAATCAGGGTGACTACTGAAATCAGAAAGACTATGCATGACTGGAGGCAGTATGCATAGTACTAAGTATTCACAATACTAAACCTTCAGTTACTCTATAATGTAGGAATTTAATAGCATGTTGCATTTTTGACATAATTCTAGAAGCTGTGAGCATTTCTTTCTAGGGAAGCACAAACTTGTTATTACTAGGTAACGTTCTGCCCCAGCCACATTAAATCAACAACATTGAAGTGTTTATGAAGGATTACTTGATTAAATACATCTGGCACATTAGGAGAGCTTGAAACTGAAAACAGTGAGGTAGAGGAGGATACCCAGACACTTTTCTGTGTGCAGAACCTTCTGTTGCTGAGCCCCCCTTAGTAACAGAAAACAAACAAAGAACTCAGTTGATGTGACAAAATCCCACCCAGACAAAAACTGAATGAAGAAAGAAAACAGGATGGATTGCATTTATGGTTGGGATTGGAAGAACCATGGTACTTAAATTAACAGTTCCAGTAATTTTAAAAAAAAAAAAAAAAGAAAGAAAAAGGAAGAAAGTGTTGTCTTCTGAGAAGCATTATTTCTCATATTTTTTTATGTGATAGTTATGGCTGGTTTTCTAGAAAGCTGGGAATTCTAAGGTTTTATAAGCAAGCTATCTCCACATTGGGAAAGGAACCATTCATGGGACATAATAAGGGCTTTCCAGAAATGTGATTTTTGCTTTATTTAACCCAGACTGAAGTTATAGCAATGCAATGCAGTGGCACAGATTCAAGGCTTTCATCTCTGGTTGTTACCGCTGTGATTAACAAGAGCACTACACTTAACAACTAAGTGTATGCCTAAGACTCTGAAATATCATCCAAAATTAGATCTAAGAAAAGCCATCACCTTACAATCTTTAGAGTAGATTGTAAGATCTGCTTCATCACTCAAGCTTTCCCAAAGGACCAGAGTGAAGGCAATAAAACAGGTTTATAAGACAACAGTCTTTCACTAAAATGAGAGCAGGAGCGCAGCCATCATTTTTCTCAGAAACAGGAGCTTATCATTTTATCCCGTGTAAGATGGCCAATTAATTACTGCTTTTGAAATATTTATGGTGGTGTTTTAATTCCATACAAAGCTTAGACAGGGCTGTGACAAGTGCTTTAGAAATTTTAATACACTTGAGTATACAGAGGGCTAGTGTGTGTGTGTTTTATAGATATATTCATTTAGTATATAGGTAAATTACACATGTGGGGGTGTTATGCTTAGGAGTTTGGAGATGATTTATTAACTGAGCATAACTCCTTTATCTTCTTGCTAGTTTTCTGCTGTCTAACTTGTCTTTGCTGGAGTTTATTCCAGCATCCCAAATCTTTGAGAATCTTCCTTTCCCTCCAGAAGCAGGGAAATAGAAATCTTGGGTGGTTTTCCTTGCTTTTGGGTTTTTTTCCCCCCCAACTCCTCCCTCCCCACGTTATACCTGCCTGAAGTCTGCAGTGAAGAAGAGTTGTTTTGCATTTTCTCATACATTTTTCTGTGTCTAAAAAATCCCATCAATATCACATCTGTATCTATACAATATAAACATTAACAGAAAGGAAAAGTAATTCAATAAAAAAGGAATTTCCCACTTTACCATAATATCCTAACACTTGCTTCTGAACACTAAAAGGTGTTACAAATGCTTAAGGAATGTAATGCTTAAGTCATTCATAACAATAAGTTAGTGTAGCTTTTATTTTAACCTGTGACTGCACCGTCTCATGAATTCTGAAGATCTTGCTTAAAAGATCTAATAGGAGCGAAAAGCAGATACCCTAAATAAGAATGCATTCAATTTATCCATGTACAACTGGCAATGCAATAAATAAGATGAAGAACTCGGACTTTTAAAGCCTTTCCCAAATCTTGAGTCGTCATGAGGTCAAGTTTTACAGAAAGGTATAATGCACTGTCTCCCATTTTATCAGAACTCATCTGAGCTGGTTTCATCTTACAGACGAAATTCACTTACTCTGAACATCCTGTGACAAGACCTTCCCATCACATCATTATTTAAGTCACGGTAACAAAGGGAATGCTACCAGACAGCTGGAAAAAGGTCTTAATTTTTGGAAGCTGACTGCTATCCTAATGCCTAGGGTAGTCAGAAGGAGCCTGGAAACTGCATTTAGTTATAACAGATATAGCAGTCCTGAAGCACAGCCATATGTAGCTAAGATGCTAAAAGACAAAGGCAGCAGCACACATTTACCCATGAAGATGGAAAAGCAGCAGGCAGTGAGCAGGATGGATATCACTTCTGACTCAACAAGTAGTCTCTAGCGGTCTTTAACTAGAACATGCCTCTTTCTGCTGAAGCTAACAGGCAGCCTGTACTGGGTTAGTTGTTCCCTCTGAAGATGGGTGGAAATTTAAGCTGAGCAGAAAGACAGTTCTGTGTTTCACTAGGGTGGAATACAACACAGGGGAAAAAAAAAAAAAGGCTTTTTTAAGATCTATTTTGCCTTCTTCAGCAGACCATCCCCCACATACTCCACTTGAATGTGTTAATACCTTCACACCACCTTCACATCACTTTCACAGCATTTGGAAAACATTTGCAAAAGAAGGATTCCAAAATCCCTTTTTAATTTAATAATTTTCTCACTCTCACTGTTGTGTCTCTGTACTCTTGCTGACCTCTAACCCCAGTTAGCATCACTTTGTAATTTCCCTTTTAAACAAAATGTTAATGAGCTGCCCTACTGCAATGTGTACAGCAGCAAAGAGAAAAGAAAACATGCGCATATTGCTTCCTTGAATTATTTGTTTCACAACAGCTGGACAGGGAATCCCAAGAGCATTTGTTTTATTTAAATGCATATCTGATGCTATCACCAGCACTTCACCCCAAGGTCAGACAAATCTCCACTGTTCAACTGTGTGTTCTTGTATTTGTTGGCCTATGTGTACCTTTACATCCACATTTATGCTGACCGCCACAAGTTATTACCTACATACAATATCAAAACCTTCAGTATGGCTCAAGCTGCATGACAAAGCTCTTTCTTTAAAGACAAAAATCCCCACACATTATTTTTTTGTATTCTACAATTTGGAAATCACATGCACTAGGTCATCAGGCCACCTTGGATTGGCCATAGTGGTGGTACTGATAAGACAGCCAGTATATATAACCTTTTACTTCCTCATTTAAATGAATTAGGTACAAAAGAAAAGTGAAAGGGAAACTTAATAATACAATTCTGGCCATAAATTCTGGTTTTTTTTTTGTTGTTTGTTTGTTTGTTTCAGATTTGTGAAAGAGACACGAAATGCCAAAGGAATGTTTAATTACAGTACATAGATATTTAGAACACTCTGCAACCTGTATAGTCCAGCTAAGATTAGCCTCCTCCTGCAATCACAATTGTAAGCCTAGCGAGAGGCAAAATGAGTGTGCTGAGGTTAAAACAGAAAATACAAGATGAGGTGAGGGAAGGAAGTGCTATCACCAGGACTAAAACTAAACATACATAATAAAAACATCTAAATCTGGACACTAATAATGACCTGTAAGGAGCACTAAATAAAGAAAGAGAGAAAGGACTCCTCCTTTCTCATATGACTGGTCCAAAACTATACTCACAGAAAGCAAATCATTTGGCAAACTGGTAATTTGTGAAGACTCAATGCCACCACAAGCTGGGGACTATTTTATGATACATTATTGGAGTGAGAGAAATAAACAGATAGTATAGGAAAAGCTTTTGTCAGGGCTAGAACACCTCTTACACGACATACACAATGCATTAACAATGAAAGGAACAATTCTGTTAATAGGCAAGGAATGTTTTTTTTGTTTGTTTGTTTTTTCTGCTATCCCTTGCCTATTTATTTACAATATAAATTATGAATCAGTATGCATTTTTAGACATGTCTTTTTTCCAAAACCATATGCTTCCTGTGGATTTTTTTTCAGCTCTCACTGAAACATATTTTGATCAGAATTGAAAGAAAAAGCTGGATCAGCCCCCCCACCCCCAGTATCAGTTTCATAATGCCACAGTGCTACCTTAGGAAAGGTGTAGTATGGGTGTCTCATGTTCTTATCTGATGCAAACGGAGTCACACCATACCTCCATGATGTGCCACAGCTGCTGAGTAAGATTAGGGGGTGGGGAGGATGTTTTACTTTTCCCTTAGAAAAATTGCTATTTTTCTTTCTGGGGAAAAAAAAAAAAAAAAAAAGGAACTGTGCATGCGGTGTTTCCCTAGAGGCACAGTTTAGATGTTTCTTCCTGGTCAGGTTTCTATGGGCAGGACTCACTGTTTGGAGTGCACATCTGATAATACACCAGAGTTGCCTTCCTTGTTGAATAGCTTGGGCACATCTTGGAATTCTCCAATTATATTTTCCTTCAATTTACCTGAAAAAGTTGTGTCTGGGATGAGAAGAAAGGGGAGAAGTTACTTGAAATAAAAACAATACAAAGCGAAGTGTACCTGGACAAAACTTAAGCTCTAGAATAGATTTTCCTATGATACCAGCATAAAGATATGAGATAATAATGTATATTAATTCTAAATTAAAGACCATAGAAATGAGGGGATGGAAATGCTCAGCAGTGCCAAAGAACACATGACAAGCAGGTATATGAATAGTTATGTTGCTAAAGTGAGCTAAGTGTGGTGCTCTGGTCCAAGTTAGCTTCCATCAAATCCAATGGGATTGCTTGACTGATGATGTAATTACACACCTTTCAGAAAGACTTTTGAAGAAAATAAGCCCTTATGTGGGCATAGTAATATTCACATATAAATAAAAAAGAAGAATAAGCCACAATATAAAAAAATAACTAAATTCAAATGTTAGTTCGGGCACTAGATTATTATTGCAGAGCTCTGTCGAAGACAGTTGATAGGTGACCCATTTGAAAGATGAAGCTTTATGTTTGGGCAGGATCAACAAGAAGGGGTGACTAGTATGCACATCTCAAATGTTGTTCATAGTTCACTAATTTATACCTAACTGTTCTTTTGAAGTACTGAGTTTCAAACTGAAACTCAAACTGGAAGAGGCTGAACCAATGCAGAATACAATAGGCAGTAATTTACAGGTCCAGAGGTATGAAGGAAGGGTTTGCTGGAAGGGATGCCAGATGGTTGGATGGAAACATTTCATGAAAAACAGACAAACAGAAAAACCCCACAAGGGTTAGGTTTTCCTGATAGGAAATATGATGGTGTTTATCTTATTATTTCATGGCACCACTGGTTATATCTTGGCACATATGAATTTATAACGCATAGGCTTATGGCCAAACAGATGTCAAGCAGACTTCTAAATGAAGAATCCATTGAATGCTTTCCTGAACCCTAAAGTCATACGTACACAAGTGTGGTGATAAATGAATTCTGATTTTTGTTTTTCCTCTGATTTTAAACACAATTTCACTCAGGTTTAGCAGGCCACTTTATGCTAAGTGTTATGGGTTTATTGATAACCTATGCTTGTAAGCATCCAAATAAGAGTATTGCACATGCATATTTCAAAAGAAATGTTTTGTATGTGTGTGTGTAGAATTATGGTGCAAGCTTTCATAGGTCTTGCTAGTCTGTCCAATTTCCTCCTCTTTAGTTCCTTAATGAACAGATAGCATCATAGATATCTTTTATTGTAAAGCCTGGAACTAACTCCAAGATGTCTGCATCATCTTGACAGAGAAAATGTTTTAACTATGCCATTGTGGGCTTGTCGTGTCTTGCTCCTACCCTCTTAAAACTCTGTGATCTCATCTGCAATGAAAATGTCATTTATCCTGGAATTGTGACATTCTACTCTCTGCCTCCTCTTCTCTAAAACTTGTTAACAGCCTTTGTGGTCTTTATCTTCTAATCATATGTGCCAACTTGACAGCTGTCTTGTGTTTTCTGTGTTTTAGTGCTTCTAATGTGCTTTTTTACTGACCTAAGCTTGTGTTACATTTTAATGGTCTCTCCAGTGTTCATCTTTTCTTTAATTCTAATCATTTAAACTGGCAGGAACATTCAGGACTATGCCTTCTGCAACCATTTTTATGTTTCGTTTTGAAGGGTTTGTGCTTAGCCACATCACAAAGCTCTCTTGTTATGCCAGCAACAGAGGTGGCCTGTCTTGCAGGACTGAAAACCCACCTGAGAAGAAGGAATTTAAGAGGTCTACCAGGGTACTTGTAAGGTGGTAGTGAGTCTGGCACCCAGGCTAGGAATTAAAGGAACAGATGAAACAAGGGAACAAAATGAAATTTTAATATGAAACTCCAAAGGGATATCAGTGCTTTTTGTGCATAGGTTACTGTTGCAGTAAGAGTTTGTAATATTTCTATACATGTCTGCTGTAAATATTTGAAGATGCATACTCAGTTTCTGTAGTGTACAGCAGTTTGAACAGATCATGTTCAATGATCATGAAGGAAAATAGTTTGCACTTTTCTTCATAGAAGAAAGTTTGGAAGCTAAATTACTCGTTGCAAAATAAAGGACGTTTATGTATTTTGTTGTGCTGATTTCTTCTCTTTCTTACATACCAGATAGAGACATAAGATTCAGTTCTTTGATTTCTTTCCGTGAGAAAAGCAAAACTTTGGACACACCAGTATAATTGCAGTTTCAAAGGGCAGAAAATGAAACCAATACCTACCTCTGCAGTTTCACCCAAGCTTCCTGACATGGTTTATAGGCCTCATTTTACAAGAGAGACCTCGCTTAGATTATCTTGTATTTGAATTATATTTGTAAATAATGTTTGCTGTGGAAAAAAAATAGGTATTTATATAAATAATATCAAATCCTGCATTTATCTAAAAAAATATTCCACATCTAAAATGGAGTGGTGGGGCAGATAATTTGGTCTAAAAGTAAAATAGAAATAGAAATAGAAATAGAAATAATAGAAATAGAAATAATAGAAATAGAAATAAATAGANCACTGCTTTTCCTTCTGTGCTTCTATCTAGTGATAAAAGGTCTGGTTTTCCTTACAGAATGGCTGGTCTAATGCAACATTTTCACAAGTCTTGGGAATGCTTTTGTCAAGTTAAGGGTGAAGAGGAAACAAATACAAAATCACCCCCTTTTTGCCACGTGTGTGATATCACTTTTATTTATTTATTTATTTATTTTATTTTATTTCTAGGTTGTTGTTTCCTTCTTTATCTGTTGGTACCATTAGTAGAACTGCCCACACCTTGGGTAATATAACTCCAGACTAGTCAAAATGTTCTTGCCTTCAGGGACTTGTACACTCTCTTCCACTACTGGGGTCTAGAAGTTTTTGTTGATCTGGTTTCCTTGTGGAACAGAACATTGGTCATTGAAGCATTGTTGATCTCATCTGGTGAGGCTATTACAGTGTTTCAAATAGCAAATTTCAAACAGCTTGCTTTATATTCATCAGAAAAGATTTATTTTTAATCAAGTACAATCAAGAATACCCACACATGAAAATTGATATTTTATATTCTACTGATATTAAAAGAAGGGTAACAGGGAGAACCATGACAAAGAATAGAATCATAGAATCATTTAGGTTGGAAAAGGCCTTCAAGGTCATTAAGTCCAACCTTCAGCCTGACTTACCAAGTCCCATCAGTGAACTGTGTCCCTTAGTGCCACATCCACACTTCCCTTAAATACCTCCAGGGATGGGGACTCCAACCTTCCCTGGGGCAGCCCACTTGACTTCCTTCTTCATGAAGAAGTTCTTCCTAATATGCAATCTAAACATGTCATGTAGCAACTTGACACTGTCTTAAAGTATGTGGAAAGTGACTCTTCCCACTGTCATTATTTTGGCCGTGGTAAGAAAGTAGAAGGTAAAGATGTGGGCCATTCTATGGGCAGAAGCCAACATCTCCATATCTCATGGCTGTGGAGAAAGTCTTCAAGTGGAAGGGAACAGTACTAACCCTACCAGGGCTTTTCTCATTTTTTTGCACACATACATAAGATGGAAACGGCTTAAAAGTACTTTCCCAAAATACTACATAAAATGACAATACTACTTAAAATGGTAAGTGCAAAGAATCAAAACCAAATTGAAGTTTTCTTTTACATATGATACATTAGATATGAGTTTCTCCTCTATTTTAAGACAGGTATTTTCGATCTTATAATCATCAGCACTGTGTTTGTTCCTTTAAGCAGTACATTTGCAGTTTGTCCCTTACAAAGTGAGTATTTCAGTCTTGGGTTAACAAACGTTATGTACAAATTACTTTATAAAGTACTGCTTACTTCTATTAAAAAAATATTTGTGCAATGAATCCTGATAAATTATAGTAATAAGACTAATTTTTGCAGAGAAAGTACTTGTTAAATATTTTTATGTTTTGAGTTTATTCCTAACACTTCTGTAGTCAAGCTACTGAGCCAAATCGTCTCTGTTATAATCTGTGTGAGGTTAATGGAGAGGTTTTATGACTGAATTTGGTGAATGAAGTGTGCTGCTATACACAGCTACTATGTAAAGCAAAAACAAAATTTAAGATCTGCTCTGTATACCTGCACGGATTTTTGTATTACACCTATACCATTCCCACTGAACTTCTTTACCTTTTTCTCATCCACATTTTCCAGAGTATGACTGAGTTGATTCCTGCACATGAAAGATGAATTGCTGGAAAAATTAAGAAATATTGCAAAAATACATGGATTTGAGAACAGAGATATTTGTGTTTTTCATGCTAGAATTTTATATAGTAAGTCACATAATGGAGTTATGTAATTCCCTCTTCCTCCCTGCCTCCTCATTCCTTTTCTCCCTCCCCTCTTTTGGTTTTCTCTTGGGTTTACTTCTCCTTTTCTTCTCCCGTTAGCATGGGAATGACAAAATTGCTTGTATTAGTAGATCAAGTTGCATTCTACATGTGTTTGTTTGAATTATATACATTTAGTAGAATACTGATGGGATCAAAGGTCAAAGTGGTAGGGGTCCATCATTTTAAAAAGATCTTACTGACTAATTTTGGAAGAGCCAGTAAGGTACTCTGTTTCATACGAAGAGCCTAAACACATACAGAAAAACTTATAAAGTTACTTTTTTTTTTTCATTTATGCAGAAAGTAAAAAATATTTACTCTTATCATTTCATGCTAGGCTTTAGACATTTATCTTCAGTGAATGAAGACGGGGCTCTTGTGAGTGAACGAAGACAGGGCTCTTCTGTTCATGCAATTCAGGGGTAAACCAAATAAAATAAGTAGAGATTTGTAGATGAGGTAGTGCTTCAACAGGGTGTGAGAGTGAAATGAAGTAAGCAGAACAACAGCTCCAAAGAGAAAGAGAAAAAAGTTCAAAGACTTTGGCCACAGTTGTATGAACACCTGTGGAGACAGACTTAAATTTCAGCAATAGGCTGGATGCACTTAAATGTTGGCAGGATGTGGTGCTTCACTTGGCACAGGATGTACTACAACTTTTTGTAAAAGTCACTTCCAATTTACAGCTGTACTTAGAGTCTAAAACATGTATGAGAGATGGGAGAGAAAGAGTGGCCCCTGAAGATATCTCAGGCTTGATGCCCAGACTCTTGTACAAAGCTTTTACACCAAGGACAAATCCTTTTAAGATCTTTCAGAAAATGAATGAAGATTTGCCAAAACAGAACCTAGCAGCAAATATAAATCCATTCTGAAAATTGCAGCCGTATGCAAATACCCAGGTATACAGCTGCATTGGGTTTAGGCAGACAGGTTTTGGTAGCTGGAGGCCTGCAGAGGTGAGGTCTCTGAGCAGAGCCCAGGAGCTGCCCCGTATCAGATGAGAGCCGGCTCCAGCTGCTCCAAAAGGGACCCGCTGCTGGCCAGAGCTGAGCCAGTGAGCAATGCTGGTTGTGTCTCAGGGAGAGCAGAGTTAAGAAAGGGTAAAAAACTGCTGAACAACAGCAGCTGGGAGACAGGAGTGAGGAACAGCCCTGCAGACACCAAGGTCAGTGCAGAAGGAGGACAGGAGGTGCTCCAAGTGCCAGAGCAGAAGTTCCCCCGCAGCCCGTGGTGAGGACCACGGAGGAGCAGCCTGTCCCTCTGCAGCCCATGGGGTACCCACATGGACCAGATCTCCAATCTTCAGCCTGTGGAGGAGACCACGGTGAGTCAGGTGGATGTGGCCTGAAGGAGGCTGCAGCCCATGGAGAGCCCCCACAGGAGCAGACTCCGGGCTGGACCTGTAGCCTGTGGAGAGGAGCTCACACAGGAGTAGGTGATCTGGTGGGAGCTGCCACCCATGGGGGACTCGTGCTGGAGCAGTTTGCTCCTGAAGGATGGACCCCGTGGTACGGACCCACATTGGAGCAGCTCTTGAAGTGCTGCAGCCTGTGGGAAGCCCACGCAGGTTCTGTTCGGGAAGGACGGCATGCCATGGGAGGGACCCCACGCTGGAACAGAGGCAGAGAGTAGCCATGAAGGAGCAGCGGAGACGAAGCGATGTGAGCTGACCACAGCCCCCATTCCCTGTTCCCCTGTACCGCTCGGGGCGAGGAGGTAGAAGGGGTTGGGGGAGGTTGTTTTTAGTCTGCTTTTAGTTCTTACTCTTCTAGTCTGTTATTAGTAGGTAATAAATTACATTAATCTCCCCTATACTGAGTCTGTTTTGCCAATGACATTAGTTGGCAGGTGATCTCCCTGTCCTTATCTCGATGGAAGAGGCTTTTTATCTTCATCGTATTTTCTCACCCTGTTCTGTTTAGAGGAGCAAGTGAGAGAATGGCATGGTGGAGCTGACTTACCTACTGGTGTGAAGCCACCACAAAGAAAAGATTTCTTCTAAAATTATTATAATTTAAAGCTTAAAGAGATAAAAATATTTTCAGCTTGTTATGTCGTTAAGTCTGTGGAAATCTGATTACTTTTAACTGTGTGTAGTTAATAGATATGTATGTCTGCTTTAGAGTGCTGGTGGTCCACTGGTGATTTTAAAATATTTGTAAGGGTTCTAAGCAAATATTATGTCATTATCACATAATGAATAAGATTTTATAGGTTTTCATTTTTATTAGTACAGTTTTACTCTTTTCAAGAAGAATTGATAATATAAGCCAACTTAAATGTTTATAAACCTCAGTTAAGGGGTAATATTCTTTGATAGGATTGGGTTGGTAGTCCTAAATGTTACATCATGGGAATGTCCCGTTTCATGCACTTCTGCATAACGGTGTAACTGCAGCAAAGGGGGGCAAGATGAACAACAATTTGTTCTATAATTCTCCAAGAGGAAAATCGGTGAAAAAGGCAAAGAGTAGTACTTAATAACATTACAGGAAAAGCATCCTGATGGGAGATTTCAACCACCTGGATGTCTGCTGGGAGAGTAACACGGCAAGCTGTAAGCAATCGAGGAGACTCCTGGAGCTCATCAAGGATAACCTCCTGGTCCAGGTACGAGGCAAAACAACCAGAGGAGAAGCTGGACCTGCTGCTCAGCTGTGCAGATGACCTCATTAAAAAGGTTAAGATTGGAGGCAGTCAGGGCTGCAGCGACCACGCCATGGTTGAGTTCATGATCTCGAGGAGTATGGGCCTGATCATAGAAGAGCAAACTCACGACCCTGAACTTTAGAATTAGTGGATGAGGCCCCCTGGAACACTCTCCTTAGGGACAGAGGAACAGGCCAGAGCTGGCAGCTCTTTAAGGACACTTTTCTTAGAGTGCAAGAACTCTCTCTCCATCCCCATGCATAAGAAATCAGACAGAGAAGGCAGGAGACCTGCATGGCTGAGCAAGGACCTGCAGGTCAAACTGAGGAGTAAGAAGGAACTGCATAAATGGTGGAAGCAGGGACGTGTGGCCTGAGGAGAGTACAGGGATGCTGTCTGGAGGTGTAGGGATAGGATCAGGAAAGCCAAGGCACAGATGCAACTGAACTTGGCAAGGGAAGCAAAGAATAAAAAGAAGAGGTTCTATAGATATATAGGTCAGAAAAGAAAGGCTAAGGAGAGTGTGAGATGGATGAGAAGGGAGAACAGGCAGCAACTGACATGGAGAATGTTAAGGTACTCAACGCGTTCTTTGCCTCAGTCTTCACTGGCAGTCAGGCTTCCCATGTCTCTTAAGTCCCTGAACCTCTAGGCAGGGGCTGGGGGAACAAAGTCCCTCCCACTGTGAGCAAAGAGCAGATTTGAGACCACCTGCTGAAACTGAACAGGTACAAGTCTATGGGGCCCGATGACATGCATCCCAGGGGCCTGAGGGAACAGGCTGGTGTAATTGCCAAGGTACTCTCCATCATATTTGAAAAGTCCTGGCAGTCAGGCAAAGTCCCCTGTGACTGGAAAAATGGAAACATCACTCCCATTTTTTAAGAAGGGTGGAAAGGAAAACCTGGAGAACTACAGACTGGTGAGTCTCACCTCTGTGCCTAGTAAGATCTTGGAGTAGATCCTCCTGGAAGCAATGTTAAGGCACATGCAAGATAAGGTGATCTGGGACAGCCAGCATGGCTTCACCAATGGCAAATTGGGCCTCACCAATCTGGTAGCCTTCTATGATGGAGTGACTGCGTCAGTCAACAAAGGAAGACCAATGGGTGTCATCTACCTGGACTTCTGTAAGGCCTTTGACACAGTCCCGTATGACATCCTTATCTCTAAATTGGAGAGATGTGGGTTTGAAGGATGGACTATTTGGTGGATAAGTAATTGGCTGGATGGCCACAGCCAGAGAGCTGTTGTCAGTGGCTCTATGTCCAGGTGAAGGCCAGTGATGAGTTGTGTCCCTCAGGAGTCTGTCTTGGGACTGGTGTTGTTTAATATCTTTATCAATGGCACAGACAGTGGGATCAAGTGCACTCTCAGCAAGTTTGCAGATGACACCAAGCTGAGTGGTGCAGCTGATACAACAGAGGGAAAGGATGCCATCCAAAGATACCTGGACAGGTTTGAGGGATGGGCCCATGTGAACCTAATGAGGTTCAACAAGTCCAAGTGCAAGGTGCTGCACCTGGGTCAGGGCAATCCCAGACATGAGTACAGACTGGGAGAAGAACTCATTGAGAGCAGCCCTGTGGAGAAGGACTTGGGGGTTCCGGTGGATGAGAATCTCAACATGAGCCAGCAGTGCGCACTTGCAGCCCAGAAGGCCAACTGTATCCCGGACTACATCAACAGAGGCATGGCCAACAGGCTGAGGGAGGTGATTGTCCCCCTCTGCTCTGCCCTCATGAGGCCCCACCTGGAGTCCTGCATCCAGGTATGGGGACCCCAGCACAAGAAAGACATGGACCATTGGAGCAGGTCCAGAGGAGGGCCACGAAGATGATCAGAGGGTTGGAGCATCTCTTCTATGAATAAAGACTGAGAGCTGGGGATGTTCAACCTGGAGAAGAGAAGGCTCCAGGGAGACCTCATTGCCGCCTTTCAGTACTTGAATGGGGCTTATAAAAAAGATGGAGAGTGACTTTTCACATGGGTAGACAGTGATAGGACAAGGGGTGATGGTTTTGAACTAAAAGAGATTTAGATTGAATGTTAGGAGGTAATTCTTCACTCAGAGCGTGATGAGGCACTGGAACAGATTACTCAGATAAGTTTTGGATGCCCTATCCGTGGAGATGTTCAAGATCAGGTTGGATGGGACCCTGGGCAGCCTGATCTAGTGGGTGGCATCCCTGCTCACTACAAGGTGGCTGGAACTAGATGATCCTTAAGGGTCCCTTCCAACCCAAGCCATTCTATGATACTATGATTCCATGAAAAACAAGATAAAGACAATTTTTTGTTGAAAACATATGAGGTAGATGAACAATATCGACTCTAATAATACCACTAAACACAAAGCATAACAGAGAACTTAAATCAATTTCAATATTAATGACACTAATTATGCATATTATGAACAATATCTATTTCAAAAGTTTGTTTTGAATCTACTTGGGAAGGTGAAGATGACCCATTTCCTCATTCGTTAATATACCACAATAGCTTTCCTTCTGCTGTTAACCCTCTGCTGGTATTTAAACTATTGGAATTAAATGTGGTCGTTTCACTTTGTAAATTATAGCCCCAAAATATCTCCCATATTAAGGGTATTGTGCAAGTGTTAAATACAGTCCCCATGGTTATAATTAATAAATTGATTTACTCTAATTAAAATTAGATGACTTTCTGAGAATCAGAAAAGTAGATGAAGCTACATTTTTTTTATGTATGGGTGAACTTCAGATTTTGCAAAAAGATGATAAACAGTTTTGAAGTCACTACATACAAAGAGCCTGGAAAGCTAAAGATTTACCCTCCTTAAGGTGATCATGACAAGTTCTAAACACTAGCATGTACTTTTTTGCTGTTTTACCCCATCTTACCCTGCACCAGGAAGTTATTTGGTAACTATCAACAGAAGGAACCCTATGGAGGCCTATTATAGCTATTCTGTTTGATCTGCTCAGTGTCTTGAGGAGCATTATGTGTAGAAGAGCTATAGTTTAGCTGAGCAGTCATACCTCAACCCTGTTGCTGATTTAAACAAAATAAAACCAAAAGTCACTATTAAAGCTTTCTCTTCTTACAGTATAGCCAGACTGGTCTTCTTAACAGTTTTCCTTCCTGCACCAACTGGGTCACATGTAAGCTGTATTTGCTGAACTGTTTAGAAGAATGGAATTGGAGAGAGCATTTTCTTTTATTAAAGTCCTGTCACTGTCCTTGCTTGATAAAGAGTTCTGTTTGCATTCAAGGTTGTCAATACTGAGAGCTCAGCTTTCTGCATTTGATAATAAAATACAAGTGATCTCTCTACTCAGTCAAAATTAAAATCCCTATTGCAAGAAAAATAAAAATACATCTACAGTAAATCCAGGCTCTATCTTGCTCCAAGAGAGTCTTTTAACAACTACCAGAATATGAAAATATGTTTTTAAAATTAATTCGTAAAAGAAAATACAGATGATGACAAGATCTAACCTTTAAGCGTGTCAGTCAGTATAGAGGCTGACTGGTATTCTGTATTTTCAGAAAGTCAACAAGAAGACTTTTCCTAGAATTTCATATGTAAGTGAATACACAATGCTTTGGTTTTGATATTTGTCCATTTTTCTTTGTAATGAGGTACTATCTTTAACAACCTGAAGAGCACTGAGCACCTTTGTCAAGCATGTTCAAAGAAAGCTAGGTTTTTCCTAGGGAGTCGTGACTGTCAGTTTTAGAAAGCACTTTTTAGGGACTCTGAAAAACTCACTAATCTAAGACTAAAAAAGTTACAGAAAACCAGTTCTGAATTTACAGATACGCAAAACTACTGGGAACTGTAAGTATTTGCCCTTCACTGCCTGAATGCAATATTGCCATTTACCGCATCAAATCTACGGAGTTCAGAACAAGAATCAGTCTTTTCCCCAGCACTGAAGGATTATCCCAGATAGATGATGACCCATTTTGGATCCTAAGCCCCTAGTCCTGGGGAGCAGGACAGTCTAGAATTCTGCCTTTGGCAAAGACCCTTTGTCCAGCCAAACACATTTCACCAATTCTGAAAATGTCCTGGCATCTTCAGTCCTTGTAGCCAGGCCTGTGGATACTGCTGTCAAATGTGTCTCCTACAGCAGCCAACATCAAGGTAGTACAACCATGCAAAGTTCTGGAAAGAAAAAGGGCAGGATGCGAATGGGTGGAATTTGAAGGTGTAAGAACATTTTCTTTCACTATGGAAATCTTATGCTTACTTATTGTATGGAAATTTAGTACTTACATATTTCAAACTAGGGAACATTTAATGGGAGTTCATTGTGTTTACATCACAACTGGAAAATAAAGTGTGGATAAATTTCCATCCGTTATTGTCAGATGGGAAATTGGAATCACCCGTCTTCAAAACCGCCCACTATACATTTTCATTGTACCTAGAGAAACTACAAGAATATTATCACAGCCAGCCTCTGGCCATTTCCCTGACAGGGTTACATTAATTATTCTTGTATAAGTATATGAAAAATCCATTAATTTGATGAAACTAATGCAGATTTATACCAAAGTGAGATAAGGACATACTCCATTGTATAAAATGGAGGGAGTAGTATCAGGATGTCATTTACTCTTCTCTAGGTACAAATGAGATCTTCATTTTTAAATGTGAACAAAAGTCAATAATTTGCTATGTTACAAGGAGCGTTAGGAAGAACACCAACCTTCCTGCCATGAAGAGTTCTTAATTAACTGAACAGTTTCAGTGTCATTAAACACTTCTCGTGCAGGAAGCAAGACATTTTTTGTCTTGAGTGGCCACTAATGAGTCCTTCTGGGACAGTGCATGACATTTATGACACTCCAAAGCACATGTCTGTGCACAAAGCCTTCCCTTGTGAGTCTGCTGCAACCCTTTTTCCTGGTCTTAGCATTTTGTAGCATCCCATCAGAACCCAAGACCATAAATTCTCAAGTGTCTTACTATTGGGTTTTAGTTTTTCTTCACCTTCACCACTCCAACATCAGTTCTGTAGCTTTCTTATGTCATTACTGAAGCTCAGATCCAGAACATTGCAGTGGTAATTTCACCTGTTTTCTTGGGCTTGGAGAAGGCTTGGCTGCATTATGTTGTTTGAGTGTACTTTTTCCCATACTACCGTGTTCTCAAATTCTGCCTTTGTTTCACTCAAGGATCAGAAGGCATGAAAATCACTTCTTCTTTAAGCTAGTCTTTAGAAATTGTTTGGAGAAACCATTTCAACCTCTCAATGATTTCTCCAGTGTTTCAGAATGATTTATGTGTCTTCAAAAATACAATTAATGGAATATGAAGGAATAGATTGAGTTTTATGGAGGGGATTAGCACATTAGCTAAAGCTGTTATCCAAAACATGGTGGCTCCAGGTCTATAGAAAATCCTCGTATTTTATAATTAGACNAAAAAAAAAAGAGTGGAAAGATTAAAACAGGTACACTAAATTTGAATCTTTAATAAATTCACAAATTAACTCAGAGCTTGGGGATAATGATTAAGTTAGGGTTAGTACTAGGACTGAGACTCAGTATCTCCCACTTCATGCAAGCCATGCTAGAAAGTCAGCTCTCTGCTCTGAAATGCTTGCACTGCCATGGCCTGGAAAGCATTCTCTCAGTCTTGAAAAAATGGCACATGATGCTGTTTTCAGGGGCACTTAACAGTGAAAATATACCCCTTTTGTTAGGTTTGAGATGAAGCTGAGCAAATAAAACAAATGATTGAGGATCAAATCCTGCTAAAAGTAATTTGGAGGGTCTTCATTTGGCCTATATATAGAATACAGAATACTCTACAAGCACAGAGAATATATATTCTTATAGCATGCTTTCAAGGAATTCATGAAAGGAAAGTCTATTTTGTTGTAGCCATGGATATAAATATAATGCTTAATATTAGAGAAAGAAAAACTATACAACACATGTAAATACAAAAACAAAAAATCAGGAAAACATTATGGTTTTGTGTACAATTCGTATACCTAAGACATACACCAAGCTGAAGTATAAAAACTGAAAAAGGAATATGTAGACCTACAATAAGCATAAAGTTTAATGAGCACTGGAAGTTTATTTTGGCAAAAGAACATGCACAATACCTTTTATACTAATGCCAATTTTTTGGTGCCTGAAGAAAACAGTTTATGCTCTTCATCTACTTAGTTCAGTTCAATGTGAATGTAAGTAGGAATGGAATCTATTCAGCATTACAAGCTTCACAGACTTATCATTCCATCCACAGAGAAGAAATACATGTAACAACTGCATAATTAATGCAATGAGACTGCAGTCTGTTTTCTTTGGTCCACCTCATAAGGAAACAAATACAATGAAACCTTCAGTATGCAAAGAACAACCTTCCAACTACTATTCTTAAAGCTTACTTACTTTTTGCCTGATCTTGTTTATCAGCATCCTTAGTCTGGCTAATATTTAATTTCATTGCTGAAAAGCAGGGTCAAAATCAAGTGAGTATTATGCAGTCTGGCAGGTTATTATGCTAAATTAAACCTTGTTGCAACGTGCAATAAGTTCATCTATAAACAGAACAGACTAGATGATGGCTGTAGGAGCATTTTTTGAATTCTGGAGCAGAAAAGGGCATAGAATTCTTAGATTTCGTGAAAGAGACTGACTTGCATTTAGTCAGTGGTACCAGTACCAGAAGCACTATGAAATGTTAGAAATGTGTCAAAAGCAGCAAAGCCAGATGCTGAGCTGTTCATCTTCCTTGAGAATTGTCAAGATTGTACACAATAGCTCCTTAGCTCAGCTACTTATCAGCTGTAATGATATGTAAGGTTTGATTAGTGTTCCACCATCTAAAACATAGCTATAAAAGAACTTTCAGACCAGTGTTCCTGAACTTCCTTTATAGAATTTGTGCTCTGCTTCCTCTGATATTAGGAATAAAACAATCTATATTCATGCTTTTCACATCCTCTTGCAATGCTGCTATTTTAAAAGACATTACTGCTTAGGCTCGCATCATATATACAAATGTATTCCCAGTATTCATAGTCAGAACTAGATGGTAAAAATAGTCTAATTTGTTCCATAATATTAATGCTTAAAAAAAAAAAAAATCAGAACTACTAGATCATATCTCGGCATAAGCCTTTCCAAAATACTATAATTGAACTGGTACAGTCTTTGCTGAGATTAAATATTCATGAAGCAGGTTTTATTGCTTTTAATTAGAGGTGAGTAAATAAATTGCAAGGGATAATTTATTTGGTCAGGTCAGCCTCCTGTCTCTTATTGCAGTTATCTCTGAATGCATCAGCAATTCAAAATTGTTCACCAAATAATTTCAGAGAAAATTCTTTGTTTAATACCCATTTGTAGGCTATTTGATCAGAATGTTAAATGCTGCAATTTAAATAGTTTTAAGTGGCCACATGATACAGTTCTTTTTCTTCACTGGATGTGTTTTAATTAGCAAATCAAGCTGTAATTATTAATTCTGAAATTACTTTGATTTCCTAATTTGTTTTAGGCTGCATTTTTTTTCTGATAGTGTGGCATAAAACCCTAAGGAAGCAAATACAAATACTGCATAAACACATTTATTTTAGTAATTGGATCAGTTCTCATGAATTAAAGGAGGTGTATGCACCCTAGTTCTACTTTTAATTTAATATAAACATTTGAATAGAAGAAAGAGTCAATGAAAAACATGATTGAAAAATATATGTATAAGGACAGAAATTAGCCACGTATTAAGCATTCTTTATTTCCAGTCAGAGTGGAGTAGGAAAATATGATGTGATCAAGTTATTAATTTTATACTATTCTGAGCACCAATATAAAAAAAAAAAAAATTAAACTAGGAATTAAAGTGATGACATTATCAATAATTTAAAATCCAGAAGACCCTGAAAGCCATTAGGATAATGAATACAGTTCTATCATTCAAGCTCTGAAGCTGGCAGTGTTATCCCACCTCTGCAGAAGAGATCACCATGTGCTGCAATCTGGTCCTAGTAAACGCAATACAGCACTGCAGAAGCACATAGATGACTTCTTCCACAAGCTGGCAGCACCTTGTACAAGGTGCAAGCAAGGGGGAAGCAAGGAAAGTACATTCACGCTGTGCACATGCCACAGAACAGCAGAAAACATCACAGCATTGTCAATACTGGTTCAAGTCAAGGGGAATAGGACCCAACATACTGCAGCTGAGGATGTTGAAGGAGCTGGATGGAGTCTTCATAAGGTTGCTGTCTAGCATTATTGAAAGGTTGTGGTGACCAGAGAAGGTTCCTAAAGACTGGAGAAAGAAAAATGTCACACCCATCTTCATGTAAAGCAAAAAAGAAGGATCTGGAGAACTACAGACTGATTACACTCAGCTCAGCATATGGGCAAATCACAGAATGAGTCCTTCTGAAGCACAGCTCTGGGTGCATGAAGGAGAAGAAAGTGGTAGGGAATAGCCAGCATTGATTGACCATGGGTGAATCATGCCAGTCCCACATGGTTGTCTTCCGTGGTGAAATGTCTATATCTGTGGACATCTGGAGAACTGTGGATGTCCTGTACCTTGATTTTAGCATGTTTTTTGATACTGTGTCCCATGATATTCTTCTAAGTTGGGATGTTACGGTCTGGAGGGAAGCCCAACCAGATATGTGAAAAAAAAACGAGCTGGATAATTGTACACAGAGGGTGGTGGCTGGTAGGTCATGCTTTGCTTGATGGCTGGGAGCAAGTGGGCTTCTGCCGAATCCTCTCATCAAAGACCTGGGTAGGTGACAAGGCACACACTCATCAGGTTTGCAGGCGATCCCAAGCTGTGGGGGGACCAGCTGATATATGCAAGGGCAGGGCCACTGTGAAGAGGAACTGGGACCAGCAGGAGGAAGAGGTAACAGGACCCCGCAGGTACTTGTGGCAGGAACAACCTGGGCAGACAGAGTCCCAGCAGCAATGCTGGTGGGGCTGGGGGCAGCTCTGGGGAGGACGGGCTCTGCCCTTGTGGGTGGCAAACAGAGCAAGGCCAGAGAGGCTGAAGAGAAGGGAAAGCTTTTCCAACATGAGGATGGCCAGGCAGAGGGATGAGGCACAGAGGTGGTGCTGTCTCCCTCCTTGGAGGGATTTCATTGCCTATGGGATAAAGCTCTGAGCTGTCTGGTCTGATTTCATTGCTGAGCCTGCTCGGGGCAGGTGGATGGACTGGAGACCTCCCCAGATTCCTGCCAGCCTACACGCCATCTGTGGTGGTGTGATTTTGGCTCTGCAATCTGGTAATAGCCACATCCTACAATTCTGTTCTTGAGTGATCATGCAAGATTAGCACAGGAAAGCTTTGAAACTTGCTTCTCCAAACAGAAGTTCCTGTACTGAACTGTAGTTCTCTGCACTCTGAAATGAAACTCACCTCTGTACCAACCATCTCCAGATGATTCATCACCTCTGTGAGCCCTGTTCTCAACACTAATTTGGTGACTCTGGACAATACTGGCCATCTGCACACTTTCATCCTCCAAGTCATGTGTTTTTGTGGAGGCCATTCCTACAGCTACTAGATACTCTCTTTTTAGTGGCTCACTTTATGTAAGCTAATTAGATTTTCTAACTTTGTGAAGATCAATTTAAACAGTATAAAAATCTTAATGTTGTATGACACTAGTTTCTGAGTTTAAGATGGTGTAAAGGTTGCCTAGAGAAGTTTTGATAATATGATTTTCTATCCTGCTCTTAAAATTTTAAACTCATCAGTTCCAGGCTTCATCCAAACTAAAACAATTAAAATATTATATTTCATATTTAATGAATAAAATTATTTTTCTTGTATTGTAATGTGAGAGAAGAATAAAGGTAAAATTTTACTGAGTTAAAATTTCTATCTATCTTCTACAACAGAATAGCTGATACTAACTCTTGCTAGTTTTCATCTTGCAAATAGATATGCAAAAGCTAAATAAAGCTACTCACTAACTCCTGGCATCTGGAAGTTACTGTTGCTTGGATATAAGTCTCTTGTTAAAATTTTATGCCTGATGTCATCTTTGGCATTACAGGTAAATAACAAGGGTGCTCTTTAACGATCCTTAGTCAGGAGGAAAGTGAATGTCAACAAGGAGATGTAAAAGTTTCTTAGCTGCATTGGGGAAAAAAAAAAAAATTACATACTTCTGGTTTATACACCTATTTATTTGATATGTATTTCTGAAGACCTAAAATCACATTGATTCTAGTGAGCTGTGGGTCTCAAGAGCAAAGTTGCACTCCCTCTATTCTTCTTAAAAACAAATGGGGGGAAAAAGAAATAGAAGATGGCATTTACAAAACAAGATAATTGTAGGAAATCATTAAAAATGAGGGCTGAATCTAAATCCAGCTGAAGTAACTGGAAAAAGTAATATTGAGTTCACTTTGCCACAGATGCCATATTTAGGAGCAAATAGAGTCAATGGAGAAAGAGGGAAGAACTAGTAGCCTTACTGAAATCAGTAGCGATCTGTCCCAGATTTCACAAAAAAAGTACAATCAATGTTCTTTCATCATATGTTCAGTTATGGAGTATTCTGATTTCCTGCTTTTACAGAAAAACATATTTTCTTTTTCCTTCAGTTTTGCTTTGGCAACACCAAAAACAGGAGTCAACTTTCCATTGTGTATAGTGTCGACATGCATTGAATATTACCCATTGGAGTCAGTAGTATTTCTATAAACTTCAGCCAGCTTTGGATCTTTCCCAACAGAAAGAATGACCATGTCCCAGACAGTACAGTGGGGCTTTTCACCTTCTCAAAAAAAATAAAACGTTTGCTTTTAAATGTATTTTCTTTTCCCTCACTTTCTTGCTTGTATAATCGTTCTGAATGTGTATGAATTTTTATTCAAAACTAGTCCGAAAACTAGCTAGACAGCTATCCAACTTTGTTTTCTGCTGCAAGAATCTTGCTTCCAACACTGTGATCAACTCAGCAGATGCATTAAAACCCTCATGGGTTAGAGAATTGTGAAATTACTATCTCTTGCCAATTACCCATCTAACTTTTTCAAACCTCGTGTTGATACCTAAAATTCAGCCTAGGTGAAGGAATAAAAGGTCCTTGTGGATTCTGATTTATAATTTGTTTATTTTCCTTGGCCCCCACACCTGTGATTTCTAAACATCTCTCCAGGCACAGCCAATTCCTCCCCTGGCTGGCAAGTTTCCAGTCTGATATTTGAAGTGTTCCTTGCACATATAGAAGCACAGGCTACAATGTACTTCCTTTTCCTATTTCAAGTATGAGCCTCCCCACCTCAGTACTTTTCTTGCCATCAATTGTTTCTCTTCAATGTCCGCATCAAACAGTTCACAGTATGGTAAGAGAATGAAAGGGGTGATAGCTGCTGCTTTCTGCTCAGATTCTGTGACAAAGCAGGTTGCTTCTGCTGTATCCGTAAACAGACCGTCAAAGCCAACTGCACAAACGTAATGTCAAGATCGTGTTTATCATCACTAGAGCAAAGCTTCTGAAGTGCTGTTGACTTTAACAGGAGCCGTAGCTTTCAAGATGAGTTTCCCAAACCAGTCAGTTTGCAGTAACTTTTTTTACCAGGGTTAGTTCCGCATCTGAGTTTTCACTACAGTTTGGTTGAGTCTAAAATTGTCTTGTCTGCAAAACTCTTCAAAACAAGATTGTTACTTGACTGACTGACTGCAATTTGCAGTCACTGAAATTCCTGATTTGTGTTTAAGCACAAGGTGCTTCTGTGGATAACACTGAGAGTTCAAAATGATGATCTTTTGCGCAAAGAGAAATAAGGCAACTTTACCATTATCAACAATTCAGTGCTCCTAAGAGATTTTTCCAGTACTGATTATCTGTGTATGCCACTGAATTTTAAACATTTTTGCACCATTTGGATACTTATTTTCCCTGTCTGAAACTCCCCTTTTCCTGTGTTAACTTAAAATTTAATCTCTGTTTTTTTTTGTGAGGCTTGCTTTTGATAATGGTAGGAGCTCTGCTTCTACAAATCCATGCTTGAATTCTATCTGAAACTGAGGGACTTCTTGGCTCAATCAGGTACAGCTACGGTGCCTCCTGAGTTTTAGGATCCACTGCACTGGGCCTGTCTGCTAGCTGTGTCCTCCAGCCAAGCCTTCCAGCCAAGCTCCTCTCAGTTGTCCCTCAGCAAGTGTGGCTGACATTGATTGAGGCTGGGAAAACAGCAACATCTGAGACAAAAGATGAACAAATTCCACTCATTCGCTTTCTGGAAAGATTTATGCAGAAAAAAAATATATCTAGTGCACAGAGCTGGAGAGGTGTTTATTACCTGTTTTTGCCATCATTAATACCAAACCAAAATGATGCCACTGGAAGGGAAGGCACATAGTAAGTTCATTGTTGGTGCTGTCCATTGGCATATAGACACCAGCCATGTCCCCTTCTGCTGGAAGCTACAGAACTGGATCCCATGCCACGGACAGCAGCCTGCTTGCTAGACAAGACTGGCATACTTCTACCATCCAGTTTCAGCACGAAACTTCATGGGGAATTAAGCTGTTTACTTCTCCAGGTGAGGGAGAACAAGCTTCTGGGGACCCAGGTGTCAAGCAGAGAGTGCTGACAGAAATATCCTATGTTGTGAGCAGCAGCTGAGTTCTTCAAGAAGCAGAGGGAATGTTCTAAAGTAACGAATGCATGGGGGAACAGCTGCACTTTGATGCGCTTATCTGTGAAGGTACTTGAATTCATTTGTAAAGCAAAAAAATATAAGTGTGAAAAAGGTAGCCAGCAAGAGCTCTGAAATCCTGGCTAAGCATAATTTCTCAATATTGGATTATTTTAATTACATAATCTGTCAACATTTTGTTACATTTTAATTCTTCAAATACAGGAAAAAAACCACAATATCATATTCTTTTTAATTCAAAGGTATTTGTGTGGAAAATTGCTAAACAATTCAGAGGACAGAAAAGCTACTTAGAAGTTTTTTGTTTTGTTTTGTTTTGTTTTGTTTTGTTTTGTTTTTTATCAACTTTTAAAAAAGCCTTAAAACATATGGGAGTAGTAAAATTGGCTGGGGAGGGGGGATTTATCTGACTCCAGTGAAATAATAATTGGCCTATACACCAAATAAAAATCTGGTGTATAGATTTTCTTCTATAAACTGGTGAAACTGACAGTGGCTCCAGTGGACTCACAGCAATTGAGAGTTCGGCTCTAGCTGACAAATAAAATTAAAAAGGTTAATTCTCAACAAACTGTATAGTATTTGCAACGCCTTAACTGTATGTAAACCAAAGGTAAAGATTTCTAAACTCTTGACTTTGAACAGTGAAAAAGATGGCTCCTCAAAAAGTGCTAAAGAAGGAAGACTAGTACATCAAGTTCTGCATCTGCTTATCTATATGTTTAAAGATTTGTATCTACTGCTAATTCGAAGTAGTTGTAAATGTTATCAATAGGGTATTCAGCTATGCAAATGTAATAATCCTCATACAGTATTAGACAAAAGTAAAATTTGCCAAAAAAAAAAGAAAAGAAAAGAAAAGAAATGCAGCTGAAATAGTGTTTTGGTTGAGAAAATTTTTTTGCTAGAAATTCAAATAACTCAAATGTGACCTTTTTAAAGGACTGAATAAAAAGGCTTTGGGGATTTTCTGAGTTAAGATCATGGCATCTGAAAGATATTTGCTATTTCAGATGTATCATTTGAGGAGGTTTTCAGTGATGAAATGAAGAATGAGAAATACCTCCTTGGCACAAAACTACTAAACTGTTGTCATGAAGTTTTCAATAAGTTGTTCATCCCAAAGCATATTAACTTGCCACACCATCTCTGTAATTGAAGTCTGTCTTTCACAGGGCTCCGAACTAGCCTTTTAAATTATAACTTTGGAAACACCTCAGTATCAAACTGTCCAAACAAGAAAAAGTATAAAAATTTTTGATCCCTTATGAATGTGATGATTCCTATCCATTCCTGAACAGACTAAATAGACTACACTGCACAGTGCGAACTTACAGTCTGGGGAAGGAACAGCATAGCAAAATGTATTTGCAGTCCCACCTGAGGGTGAACTGACTTGGATATTGTATAGACAGGAATCAGAAGTACAGCTTCAAGAGTCCTTCCCTGCTATAGAATATTCAGAATCAGATCGCAGGCTTCTCAAGCTTACTATCTAATTTGAATGGATTCATTTAGTATCAGATGACTGTTGCAAGGCTGACTTTTCCCAGATATGGAGACTTTTGGGGGTTTAGCCTGGAACTTTCCATTGAATATCTGTATTCCTGCCTTTATCCAGGACGAATAATACGTCTGCAAAAGTTACAAAGTTTTAAGATTAGGTTTAAAAAACAATCTGTATTTTAGATCATACTACTTCCTCTGTGATTTGTTTTAGGATTTTCCACCATTGTGGCTTATTTACCTTGTCTGTATTGACTTACAGATTAACTTCCAATATCTAGAAACAAAGCTTAAGAATCACAATAATTTTCTAGTGATGGTAAAATATGAAAGTGATGCTAAAATATGAAAACTAAAAGTGCATAGGGGTACTTTTTGCACTCAGTGGCCATTATTAAAATTTTCACATCTAGAACTGACATAAAATTCATGTTACAGTGTTTGCAACATGATATAAAGGCTCCCTACATGTAAAACATTCTGGATGCTGTGGTGGTTTCACAGTGGTAGGTAACTCAGCTCCACCGCACAATTCTCTTATCTTCCCTCCTCAACAGAATAGTGGGAGCAAATATGATGAAACAAACAAAAAAAAACTCTTAGGTCCAGATAAGGACAGGGAGATCACTTGCTAATTAATGTCATTGGCAAACCAGACTCAGTATAGGGAAGATTAATGTAATTCATTACCTACTAATAACAGACTAGAGCAGCAAGAAACTAAAAGCAAACTAAAACCACCTTCCATCCATCCACCCTCTTCTACCTCCTCCCCCCGAGCAGTGCAGGGGAATGGGGAATGGGGGCTGCAGTCTGCCAATGTCGCTGCGCCTCCACCGCTCCTTCACGGCCACTCTCTGCCCCTGCTCCAGCGTGGGGTCCCTCCCACGGGATGCCATCCTTCCTGAACGGGTCCTGCGTGGGCTTCCCACAGGCTGCAGCACTTCAAGAGCTGCTCCAATGTGGGTCCGTACCACGGGGTCCATCCTTCAGGATCAAACTGCTCCAGCACGGGTCCCCCATGGGTGGCAGCTCCCACCGGATCACCTGCTCCTGCACGGGCTCCTCTCCACAGGCTACAGGTCCAGCCCGGAGTCTGCTCCTGTGGGGGCTCTCCATGGACTGCAGCCTCCTTCAGGCCACATCCACCTGACTCACCGTGGTCTCCTCCACAGGCTGCAGATTGGAGATCTGGTCCATGTGGGTACCCCATGGGCTGCAGAGGGACAGGCTGCTCCTCCATGATCCTCACCACGGGCTGCAGGGGAACTTCTGCTCTGGCGCCTGGAGCACCGCCTGCCCTCCTTCTATACCAGCCTTGGTGTATGAGGGCTGTTTCTCACTCCTCTCTCCCAGCTGCTGTTGTATAGCAATTTTTTACCCTTTCTTAACTCTGCTCTCCCTGAGACACAACCAGCATCACTCACTGGCTCAGCTCTGGCCAGTGGTGGGTCCCATTTGGAGCCGTCTGGAGCCGGCTCTTATCTGACATGGGCAGCTCCTGGGCTCTGCTCAGAGAGGCCACTTCTGCAGGCCCCCTGCTACCAAAACCTTGCCATATAAAACTAATACAGATGTAGAGACTGATGAAGTCTGAAGTAGAAGTGATTACCTTAAAACAGAAGTGACTGTTGGTAAGGTTCTTGTGCTAGCTCTCTGCAGGTAATAAGTGCTCCTGTATACTCTGAATATAAAACAGTCTTTTTTCTGCATTTACGTACAGTTCCAGAAGCGTGTTTTTCTCCATTGGTTCAACATTGAAGACGTCTGAATATCAAAAGTTATTCCTAAGAACTTATTTTAAGTGAATCTGGATGACCTATTTGATGTGAACAAACATATACAACAAATTTAAGAAACTTTTCTGTAGCTGAGAAGCAATCATAATTTTAATGAATTTATTTAATATTTATTTAATAAAAGATTCAAGACACAAATAGCAGTTTGCCTTCCTGCTTGAATGCTGAGAGCAAACATCTTACAACATCATCATTCATGATGCAATTACCAGCACAGGTAATCAAATCATTGTTGTCTTGTTGTGAATTTTCAGGTTAAAAAAATTTTGCTTACTCCAATGTTCAAAAGAGACTGTATGAATAATACCACACCTTTTGCTCAGAGAGACTAGTTTGGAATTTTTTGTTATGTTATTCAGCACCTTTTTTCTGGGTAGGTCTATCATAAAAGTAAAAATAAAAACATATTTTGAGTCTGAAAAATTAGACCTCTATCTCAGGAACAGAACTTTTAATCACAGTCATATGATAAATGATGATCTGACTTGATTGCCAAAGATTTTTTGTTTCAGTAACATGAATTAAGATTTCATATACAGTATAACAGATGCTACATGTTAAACGCTCAGTAAATAGGCATTTATTGTAATAAATTTGTATCCAAGAAACATCTTTAATGCTGTCCTTGGCTTGACATCTTTGTCACATGTCATTTACCAGCACAAATCAAAGTAGAACATAAGCCCATTGCCACATGGAACATGAACTCTGTTGACCTTTACTGCTGGAGCATTCAGCCTGCAGAGAAAACGTTATATAAACTCAGAAGGTCACTGTAGTCAGCAACATTCTGCATATTTGCCAACAGAGTCTATTGCAGCTGAAGCATTAAGTTAGCAGTATGGGTTGGTTTAAGAATAATACTCCTCTACAGCCTTGTCTCCCAGTAGAACTTATGCCTCTTACATTTTAAGTAGAAACATCCTGGTTAACAACAGGTTGATTCTATTCCATTTTCAGTCCTGTGTGTGTTTTCCATGAATGACCTTTTTACACATTAATTTGTTAACATGATATTTTGCATGAGGGTCAGGAAGAGGGCCTCCATTACCAGATTATACAGAGGAAGCATTTTCTTTGATCTGTCCACATTTAGTTGTGTTAGGGCAGTGCATGAAAACCTGTGTGTACTCACTCTGATGCCACAAGGTTAATGTCCAGAAGCTTTCTTGAAGAATGGACCAAGAATAAGAAACAACCATGTCTTCAATTGACTTCGAGTTTCAAAAATTCTTATTTTGTTACATTGTCTGTAAGAATGAATATGTGTATTTCTTGTGCTTTTCAAGTGCTGAAGAAATTACCAGGTATCATAAGCAGAGTCTGTGTTCAGCCACTAATGACTGCAGAGTTGCTTATTCAAGCAAAGAACATTTACATGCAGACTGCAGGAACTGAGCAAGACTTTGTTACTTCTCTGATTAAAGGAATTGATTTGACTGTAGGAAGACTGACTTTAATTAGCTGTGCAAATGCCATTAATTCCAATTAATCTTCTCACAATGTCAGGACCAGAATCCAGGGAGAAAATAAATTGCAGTAAATCAATATAATTCTTGTTTCTACCAGGAGCAGATGCTTACAGAAAGAAGAATGTCTTTTATAGTCTTCTGCACTGAGAAGTATTTAAACATGACAGTAATTCAATGTACCAAAACCTCTCAATGATTCTTTATAGACTATTTATATATATTTTTGATTGCTTTTCATTTGATAGCAAGTATTTAACTTAGTATTTTTTTAGCAGTATTCCAGTAAGAAATTTGCTCAAAACAACCACAAGTATAACCAAGTTTTATTTTGCAGAGAAACCTGAGATATGGATTTACAAGATAATTGGTTCTACTTACCAATCTTTGTTAAGCACTAACTGCACTAACTTTTCGTGGAGCAGATAAAGAAAACTGACCAGCCGACTGACTCTCCAGTGTAACTCTAAGACCTGCCTCTAAAAGAAAGCTCTGGGTTTCCTTTAGGTCGGCTCATTGAGAACCATGACCATGCAATTTTAACCCTTGAAGATTTCCATGCTGCTAGTAGCAATGCATCAGATCTGTCACAGCTTCTCAGATTTCGAGATCCATGTCTCAAAAAGAGCACAAGCTAGAGCCTAAAGGAAACCAAAATAAATCAGACAAATCACCTCAGAGATGTGCCACTGAAATGAATTGAAAAGAACGGTCTGTGGTGTCAGGCAAGCACAGAACTTCTTCCATGTTTGAGAAATATTGTGGCTACCCTCTTGTAATAGCTTACGCTACAATCACTTTTTCATATCATATTGTAAAACTGTGAGATGAATAAAGGAAGGAGGGTACCAAGGAGTGTACAGCTCTAGAATAAGGTGAAAATGAATTGAAAAGAACTTTAAATAAAGAAAGAAACCCAAATAACTTCTTTGAAGAGAGCCAGATGGCTTTTTTTTTTTCTAGAAGATTACTTCATCCTGCCAAAATTTCTATAAAAGTAACCTAGCAAACTGAGCTACAAAGAAAAGTTTCACAAGGTATGACAATATAAGTCACCACAATGTAGATTGCCCCTCAGCCTTCAGGAGTATTCCTGCATAAGTTTCCCACTCACAGCACTGGACAGACGTCGGTGTCAGAAATTATGACCACAGATCCCTCAGTTACAAAATGCCTCAGTCCACTGACGTCTTCAAGTATACTTCCTCTTATTAATGCTGATTTATTTACTCATTGAATAGGGTGCATTAGAAGAAAATGGACCAAAAGCATATAAAAGTGGCATCTCTCAGAGACTGGAAGGAACCAAAGGGCCTCACTGACTCTGTCCCCAGGGAGGTGCCTGATGCCCTGGGCTGGCACACAGGGCACCTTCAGCTCCCTGCCTGCCTGATGCTTCTGGTCCCCAGGAGCCCTGGCAGCAGCAGGGCACTGGCCAGCAGCACAAGCCATAGCTCACAGACAGGAGGTTATCTCCTACTCCTCTCCCTGTTCTGGCTAATAAAGCCTGGATGAATCCAAGGCAGCTGTGTCCTAGAATATTTGTTTGCAATGAGAACATCTAAAGCCCAATGTACACTGACTGCTCTCGACAGAACAAAGTTCAGGGTCTAGGCAGAAAAGCCAGTGTGCTATGAGAAGCTTCAGCAGGGATATCTATTTTCCAATCCTTTTGAGCTGTATGAGGACAGTGAAGGATTGAACACATGCGTGGAACTGAGCTTTTCAGCTATGAGCTGCCACCCATATAAATCATTTGAACAAAACATTGAGGAATGGACAGCCTGCAACCTTCTTTTAATGTGTACCAAAACTTAAGTAAAGCCCTCTAAAACACTGGTCTGTACAGAATGGGTCCATTAAAGCTATATTAAATATATTTAATAAATATTTTGCTCTATTAAAAAGTGCTTCTTCCTCCAGCAAATATATACCACCCTCTTTAGATAAGTATCTTTAGTAATGCAATAACACATAATCAAGATGAATGTTCCTGTCTGAAAAGGACAAAATCGGAACTTTTGCACCAGAATTTACAATAGTTTCTTAGCAAGATTATGTATTACGCTTTGTTTTCCCTTAATAAAAATACTCCTCAACTCCATATGGCTTTCTGGTATCCATTATTGTTTCATCTTGACCTCTCCCATTTCCAACATATGATTTAGTATCTTCTGTTGCTTTTAGTATTGAGCAATAAGAACACTGCTCAGTGATATTCTAAGGTTTTATGATGGCATCAATCACCATAGATTCTGTTTACTGGGCTAGGGCTTTGGTTTCTTTNAGTTTTGGTTTATGGGGCTGGGGTTTTTTTTTTTTTTTTTTTTTTTTTTTTAAGAAAAGAAATCAAGCAACACCTTGCATTCAACTTGAGAAAAAACATTTCAGTGATCTCAGCATGACTCCTAAAGATGAGTAAATATGATTGCTCTTTCGCTGCAGAAGTAGTGCACACAATTAAGTGACTGTTCAAGGTCAAACTGTGAATTAGTGTCTGAATTTAGCAGTCATGATGTCCAAGTCATCTGCCTAATTATTACTCCTTGATTGGCTAAGAATTTCAGTTCCCTAAATTATGTTATTAAGATTTGCCACTGTGACTCTACAAGGAAACTGGGAAGTGAGGAACCTTTTAGTCAACTTAGAAGGAAGAAATTCTGAACACATTCTGAAAAATGTGAGACCTGCTACTAAGCGGTGGGCTATAAAATGAAAATGACAGTTCATTTCAGAAAAAGAGCAGAAGATTCTTCACCAAAGCAAAATTTGTTTTTTAAACTATTTCATAAATAATTTATTTTATAAATACCTCTTCTGCACACTAAGCATGCAATATCCCAAGGGAATGTCCAAAAGAATTAGTCCAGACTATGCATGGATGACTTGCAGTGTAATTTCCAGAAATTTCTAATACTTTGTTAGAAAGTTTAGGAAGTCTTTCATGCTCCCTCCTTGGCTTAAATGATTTAGCTGATGAAAATAAAAGGAAAAAAAATGTCATTTTAAAAGTGGCATACAGTTCACAACTGCAGTGATATCTGAGAATGACAAAAATATCCTCATTTGTGATATCTGCAATTAGTAATTCTTCCTAGGTTTAGGGAAATAGATAAGAATTTCGATAACTATTCACTGTTGTTACTTATTACAGCAGAATTAATGCAATAGGATTGAAAATCTTCCACACAGATGGTTATATGATGATCTTATGAAATCATTATACGGAAAGAAAGACCTAAGCCTATCAATATTTGCAACACGAGGATTATGAAACATGAAAGAGTTACTGCTTTTTTTTTCTTTTTTTCTTT